>CAUYTI010126130.1:0-44857 GCA_963575145.1 Galago senegalensis
GCCAGCCACATACACCTAAGGTGGTGGGTTCGAATCCCCAGCCCGGGCCCGCCAAACAACAATGATGGCTGCAACCAAAAAATGGCCAGGCATTGTGGCAGGTGCCTGTAGTCCCAGCTCCTTGGGAGGCTGAGGCAGGAGACTCGCTTGAGCCCAGGAGTTGGAGGTTGCTGTGAGCATGATGCCATGGCACTCTACCCAGGGGGTTTTTGGCTCCATCTCAAAAAAAAAAAGAAGTCTCCAATGGGCTGGTGTGTGCTTGTGGCCCAGCCCAGTGCCAGCAGGTAGAAGCTGCTGTCAGTGAACTACCAGATTCCCCCTGACCCAAGCATCATCCTGTGGGGAAACAGCACCCCACTGGAGTTCCATGTACAGAGGTGCAAACCACCCTGGGATGGGGAAACCCTCAGGGCCTGGAAACAGAAGTACCCCCTTTCTGTAGACAGAGCAGAAATGGAGTTCCAGAGCCTGCCAGGAGCTAGAGCCATGGAGGAAGTGCCACCAGGCAGGCAAGAGCCACGGTCCCACTGCCTGGAATGCAGCATTGAAACTGACAAAGCCAGGCAGAGAGACCCCAAAGTCTCCCAAGCCCACACTCTCCAGCCTCCCACTGAACCAACCATCCTGGAAGTCAGAGGATGGGGAGCCCCGAGATGCAGACTGTGAAGATCAGCACCCTGGCATAGAGGAGGGCAGGGAAGGGGACAGTGGACAGATGGGAAAAAGGAAAAACCTGTCACAGCCCCTTTCCCCAGGAATTCGGATAAGTATTTCATGAGGGCAGGCTTCTGGGTAGGAGTGGGCAAGAGGGGCCAAAGCAGGCATGATCCCAAAGGATCTCTCCCCAGGGCTCCTCTGCTACCTCCTCTCCGCCCAGCCCACGAGAAGAATCACACTTCACATCCAGCGCTCTCAAAACAGTGCTCCTTGCACAGTTGCAAAGGAGGGTCAGACACCCTGGGTCTGTCAATTGCCAACGTATTTGCTTCTGGCCTGGATTTAGAGGCTGGGTTTCACCTCTCTGAGATTAAATGAGGCCACACCAGCAAAGTCCCTAGCACAGTGCTTGGTGTAGTAGGCGCTCATGAAACATCTATTCCCTCCTCTTTCCTGTCTTCTCTCTCCCCCGCTCACTCCCTTCTCTCCTCCCTCCCTCTCTCCTTCCTTCCCTCTATTTTTTTTTTTTTTTTAGAGACATGGTCTTGCTCTGTTGCCCAGTTTGGTCTTGAACTCCTGATTCTCCCACCTCAACCTCCCCAAGTGCTAGGATCACAAATGTTAGCCCCCACACTCAGCCTCTACTCTCTTTCAAAGAAGCCACCGTAGCATGGACCATTTGTCTAATGGTGATTGGGCTCCTGCCATGTGCCAGGCCTGGACTGGGCCCTGGCCCAAGTGGCAGCGAAACTAAGAATCATTTTTCCTGCAACAAACACTGATCAGCTCCTATAAGCCAGACTCTGGGGTCCACAGTTTCTCTGGGGAGCAGACTTGAAGCTGGAGTTTAGGGTGTTAATGGGGTGGCCCAGCTGTCACTCAGCAGCACCCATCAGGGAAAGATCCCCTCTTGTGTTTTCAGCCAGGACCAGGGAAGCTGCAGTGGGTTGGGGGATCAGGGTACAAGACCCCAATAGACAGGGCCAAGTAGCCCCTCTCAGTCCCAGGCATGAAGGGGTCTGAGAAGACTGGACCACTCAGATACCTTCCCCTCCACACACCCGTCAGGACCCCCACCACCACCACCTCACCTCCCACCAGGACCAGAGGCCGCCTGCCTGCCGCCCCCTGGCCACTCCCGGTTTGGGTCAGCCGCCTGCCCCTGCTCTATTCATCAAGGGCATGACAGCTAAAATTCATTTGAAGATGAAGAAAGTGCCCGCTAATCCGTTCTGCAAGACATTGATAGACTAGCAGCTCAGGGAGAATTGCACAGCAGTAATGAAATTAGGCTAAAACTGCTGGCGGATTGCAGATAATTGCCCTTGTCTGTCACTAGGAATAACATCTCCCAAATCCAACACAATGATTGTTCAAGTTGCAGGAATTTCTTTTCTTTTCTTTTTTTTTCTTAAACAGAGGAAGGCGAGGCAAGGCCAATCCAGGGCTTAAATCTTTGCCTGGGCAGCAGTATGGGCTGTGGAGCGTGGGCACCAGTATATGGGCCACCTCCCCTGCCCAGCCTCAGCCAGAGGGGGGCAGGAAGAGGGGCTGAGCCACAGTCCCAGGACATTCCTCCTGGGGTCCTTTGTGGGTCCTACCCTTGAACTTTGATTTCTCCTCAGATGCCCCCCACGAGCATGTTCCAGCTGGGAAGGCCCTGGGTGGAAAACAGACAGCAAGGAATCTTGGGGAACTAGGAGTGACAGCTCTGATCTTTGTGGGGTAGTATCTGGTTGGATGAGGGCTCCTAGGCCTTGTATTAAAGTTGCACTTACATTATGTTGAGACACTATCAATTCTGCATATGAGAGAATGGACTATGAGCCCCGCAACCCCAAAGCCATTCCTTGGTGCTGCTATGAGGGTCTAAATCCTTGGAGAGGATCTGTCTAGGGGCACATAGGTTTTCCTGCTGTTGGTGTGATGGGCACATAGCTGGCACTCACACTGCATCTTTGAAAGTTCAGGGTCAGCAATAGCACATTTGAATGTCAGCACGATGGGCCTTTTCACGAGTTAGCAGTATTGCATGTGTGAATAGCATCAGATGATGTCACAGAACATTTGAATGTCAACACCTTGCTATGTCAAATGTCATTAGCCCAGAAAGCTTGGATGTCCCTCTTACAGGAAATTAGAGTGTCATGGACTGTTAGCAAATGCGTATCATTGACTTGCAGAATTGGGGAGCTATTAATACAAGGAGTCTTAAGGATTGGTCCAAATTTCACATTTGACAGATGAGGAAAACACAGGCCCAGTGGAGTCAAATGTTTTTTCCCAAGGTCGCACAGCAAGAAGGATCCTCACTGTAAGTTTCATCAAGGTCACAGTTTGGTTTAGATCAGTCCTTAGAGAACTTGTGCCCCTTCTTCTCCACCAGCCCCCTCCTGTCCCAGGCACCCCAGAGTGCTGGTCCCTGGTACTAAGTTCTTGGAGCTAGCCTGCGTTTTGAGACTTATAGCAGGATCTCTCGGAATCCTCTGGTGTGCAACCCCGGGTTAGTCGGTCACTAATCAGTCCCAGAACTTTCAATATCCTCATTTCTTTCAATCAGCCAGAAGGCTGAGGGCTTCTTATGCCTAAGGGAAGGTGCTAAGAGTAAGGTAAGGCTGTAAGGAGATAACAGAGGTTCAGAGGAGGGAGACACGATCTTTACTGAGGCTTATGCTGGGGGAGCCTTGAGGAAGAAGTTGACATTTGCAGAGGTGGTGCAAGGAGCCAGCCTCAGCCAGAGCTGGGATTGGAGAAGGACACAGACATGCGAATAGTAGATGTTTGGCTCCAAATGGGGAGGAGCCCGGGATGATGGGGTAGTGGGGGGGGGTACCTGACGACCTTGAGCAGTTTATTAAGGTCCTTGCACCTGGCAGATTTCACCCACAACTTCCAACTCCCCTGGCAGCCCTAGGAGGGCCACCCCAGATAAGCAGTTCTCTGATTGTAGTCCACAGACATCTGGGGATCCCCAAAACCCTTTCAGGGTGCCTGGGAGGTCAAAACTGTTTTCCTAACAATGCAAAGACATTATTTGCCTTTTTCACTGAATTGATTTTTACATGAATGGCGCACAAGTAATGAGTGGCTAAAACAGCTGGCTCTGTGGCATCAACCAAGGCACTGGTACCAGACTGCGAAAGAGCCGGTCTTCTTTATCCCAAACACTCTCAGCTAAAAAGCCACTTCCACTTAAGAGTGCCCTTGATGAGAAGTAAAAAATCTCAGCCTTTGAGTAAACAGCTTCTAAATATCCTGAGTGATGAAATGGGCAGTATACACAAAAAGCCCCTCCATGGTACATAGAACTAGCCCCTCTGCACGGAACACAATTTTTACTCAGAAAAACGGCTGACAAACAAGCTATCGCCTTTCAGACTTGGATATTTGGCATCTATTTTCTCAAAAATGAAAAAGGTGCCTGTCAACTGACAGTATTTGTTGCCAATGATGAAATCTGACTTTCAAGTGAAAATTAGAATTTTGGAGAACTTGTATCTGCCACCGTGGGTTTGACAGCTTCCTACTTAAATACTTTCCTGAAGAGATCGGTGGTATTATTAGTGACTGTGACTCTTTTTGATATTGTATTATGAAACGCGACATCTGGACTAGCTGCGTAACTCAGTAAACCAATAATTCTCCAATGACCAATGCATAATGTTACAAAATGAGTCGAAGATTGATTCAAAGTGCACAACAGACCTCTGGGTTTTAATTTAACAAAGTACAAAAAGTTCATTGACATGGTTTCAGGTATTGTGTTGTGACTAACCACTGGGAAAGCTACCACTTGTGGAGATTTGATTTAGTGTCAAAGAATATTCACAAATTTATCCAAGTAGCCTATTAGGCTATTCTTTCCTTTTCAAGCTACATATCTTTTTTTTTGAGACCAGATATCCTTCCTCTACTTCACCTAAAACAGCTTGTTGCAATGAATTGAATGCAGATGCATATAGGAGAATCCAGCCGTGTTCTACAAAGCCAGACAGTAAACAGATTTGCAAAAATGTCAAACAGTGAATGAACCCCCATTTTACACGTGCAGAAACGAGGCTTAGAAGGTAGCAGAGCTGGCCCTTGGATCCAATCTCTTTACCTGCTGGGCTCACTCTACCCACCTAGTCACTGACCTTCTAGCATCTGATGGGCAAATGTCTTGTCAGGTCTCCTGCCCAGGCATGGGAGGGGGCAGGTGCAAAGCCAGGCCCTGATCTGTTGGCTCTCTTCCCCTCCTGCTGCCCAGGGTGGGTGGGGACCAGGCCCTGGGAGGTTGGGAGGCTGGCGGCCGGCCGCATGTCCCTGGTCCGGGCGAGGGAATGACCAGGGCCATTTACGGTAATGGATTGCGGGCGGGTGGCGGCCGGGTGAAGGAGTGTGCCGGCCACGGCCCGTAATGCCTCACACGCCAGGTCTGGCACGGGTAATTTACTGCCACCGACAATAACATATTTCACTTCCCGTCGCCCCGATGAAGATTAGTTGTGTTTGAAAGTGGCTGAGTACACAGTCAATTCCGCTTAAACGTTTACAGTCAACTGAGCACAGATAATGCCCCCTCCAAACATGTGTCTGTGCCTCTTACGGCTCAGGGAGGGGCTCCGAGCAGGGTAGGAGGGTCTCTGCCCCAGGAAGGGACCAGAGTTGCTGCCACACCCAGACCCAGGCTGTGCAGAGAAAGGGCTTCGGGAGCTGGGGGCCCGAATGACATCAAAGGATTCCTTTGACTCCACTTTTCAGATTGTCTTTTAAAATCATTCATTCAACAAACTCTTCCCTGGGCTTGGCCAAAGACCTCTGTGTAGCCTTTGGATCCAGGGAGAATCCAAAGCCATGCTTACATTTGGAGATGTTAGCTCCAGTTTCCCAAAGAATGGAAACTAAGGCTCAGACAGGCTCAGTAGCTTTCCTGAGGTCACATAGCTGGTAGGAGACAGGGTAGGGATGTGAACTCAGGCTGATGAGGTTTTTGAGTCTCAGATTGTTCCTAGTGGCCTCCGTTCTACCATCTCAAGTGCTGACCTGCGCTAAGTCGTCTGCTCAGTCCAGCAATGGCCTTGGGCTCCTGGAGGAACTCTTAGGTGTGCATTCCCTGTGCACCCATGTTTGGGCCAACCAGCAGACTTCAGCTTGGAATCTCTGGGTAATACGTGGGTCCTATGGCAAGGCTGAGGTGCTGAGAGTCTAAGGGGATTGGAGGCTCCAGCCCTGGGACCCAGTCTCCTGCCAGGCCTGCCTCTGCCCCTTGCAGGGTCTACACTGGGATCTGCACAGAGGCTATGGCCCCAGCCACCCATCTTTCCTTCCTAACATGGGCTGCATCCAGGCCTGGAAAGGCCTCCTGCACATACGTGGACATCAGCCTGCCAGGCAAGGTTGTTCCACACCTACCCCTGGGGCCTGGGGGTACTCATATTGGTGGCAGATTTGTCCTAAGAGGAGGGACAAACTTTGGATGGATCTCAGGAAAATCTCCCATCCCCAGGCCATGAGAGTGGGCTCAAGGTTGTTAGGGATCCCAGCTTCTGGGGTGTGGCCAGGGGAGATACAGGTTCCTGGCAGCCATGTCCCCTGAGCCTTAGAGACTCACCAACCTGTGAAAAGGGGCTGGGCCACACTCTTTGAGATGCAGGAGGCCCCAGACCAAGATGGGGCTTCCCATAGACACCCTTGCTCACAGAGGGCTCCCCACCTGAGGCCAGCCTATGAAGTCCCTAAGAGGCTTCTATGCCACAGTGACCTTGCCGGTGCCACATGTCCAAGACCATGGAGAACCAGAGACTTTCATGCCTCGCACAGGACTGGGCCTTCCATTGTGGTGATCACACCATCAATGGCACCATAGCAGCTCCTGGGAGACCCTAAATGCTTAATATCTCATGGAAGCCTCCGCTAAGCCTCCTTTTATCAAGGAGGACACCAAGTCTCAGGGTGTGGAGGCAAGGAGGAATGGGGCCAGGATTTAAGGGCTGTGTTCCCACGGGAGGTTGTGGTCCTCTGTTCTGGACCTCTGGCTTGAGGGAACATGTGTGTGCATGTGTGTGTATGTTAGCTAGGGAGTGTCCCACATTCTGTATCCCATCACATCTGGGATGTCACGCCAGTGGATGCCTCAGGACAGCGTGTGTGCTGGGATGATGCTGTCCTAGTTACACTGTGTTTATTCATGTCTCGAGGACACTGCCAGGTGACTCTCTTGTCTGTGTGACACAGTTTATCTGAATCAGAGTGTCACTGTCTGGCTGATCCTAGCTGGTGGATGGGGCATTGTTCAACTGTGTCTGCATGACCCTGTCCATGGCTGTGTTAATCTCCATTTGTGTGGGACTTGGTGTGTATCTGTGAGGCATTGCTGATCTCTGTCTGCAAAGAGCTGTCCAGGTGACCCTGTCAGTGGACAGAGACATTGTCCCAGGACACTGTCAATCAGGTTCTGTGTGACACAATTCCCCTGTGAACCTAGATGGTCAGTGTGACACTGTTTATCTGTCACCATGACACTGTCCAGGTGACCTTGCTGTGTCCATATAGTGCTGACCCCTTTGGGACTATAACTGTGTGTCTCTGGCTTGGGTGTCCCTGATGGACTCTACATGCTGGCAGAGGCTGGTGACTGCTGGACCACCTATCTCTGAATCTCTGAGTCATCCACGCCACTCTGCCTATCTACCTGGCTGTGCCTCAGACTCTTGAGAGCAGGGCCCCCCAACCAGGTGAAGCAGGGCCCGCCTACCAAGGAGACAGCAGTCCTCAGTGACCACAGATCGGGGTGCCCACTGCCCAGTAGGTCTGACCCAGTCCTCTTGTCTGTCCTCCTGGCTGCACAAAAGGGGACGTCTCTCACCTTCACCCTCAGAAGTGGTAGTGGCAGGACCCTCAATCCTGGGCTAGACCCCTCTCCAGCCATTTCTAAACCTGGTGCCTCTCCAGAGCTCCCAAGACTCTCTACCTGTCCACTTATGTGGCTTCTACAACAGGTTGAGCCCAAGCCTGTGCCAGCACTGGGGGGACACCATGGAATGACTCACTTAGGACTAGAGCACCCCGCTTAGGCCACCCTCAGATGCAAAGTCCTGTCCGGCCCCCATCCCTAGGATGCACACTGCACAGCTGAAAGCTTCTGGAGGAGAAAGAACCCAGGACAGGGGTCTGTGAGCCTGGCTGATGAGCTTGTTGCTGTGTGACCTTAGATAAATTACTTAACTTCTCTGGGCTGAGACCTGAGATGACCTTAAAAAAGGTTTTGACAGTTGGGAAGTACAGCAGAAATAGTAGAATGGTATAGAGCTCCTCAGTGCTCGAGGGATGCTGCTTCTCCCACTGCTGATGCTGACTGGAATGACAATTGCTGTCCCTTAGCTGAGCCCTTTGCATGCTGTATCTTCTCTGAGACAGGCCGTTTTTTTTTTAATGCATGGCTTTACTCTGTCACCTAGGCTAGAGTGCAGAGCTCATAGGAACCTCAAGCTCCTGGGCTCAAGCAATCCTTCTGCCTCAGCCTCCCAAGTAGCTGGGGCTACAGTCATGCACCACCACACCTTGTTAATTTTTTCTATCTTTTGTAGAAATGGGGTCTCACTCCTGCTCAGGCTGGTCTCAAACTCCTGAGCTCACGTGATCATCCTGCCTCAACCTCCCAGCAGCTGTGGGATTATGGGCATGAGCCACCACTCCTGGCCACGGCCTTTTCTCTTATTTCTATTTTACAGGTTCAGAGAAGGCAAGCGGTTTGCGCTAAAGCCACACAGTAAGAGACTAAGAGGACTAGGACTAAACCCATACTCAGAATAACCTCTACTTTCCCTACCATTGTCTGCAACACAGATGAGGTGTGGTGGGACTTACTCTTCCCTTCTACAGATGGGGAAACTGAGGCTCAGGGAGGAGATGTGATGTTTTGGGTCTCTGAACTCCCAAGCTTATGGCCCCCTCATCTCTCTACCACCCTGAGTGCAAATCACCATGACTGGATTGAGAGGAGAGTTGGGCGGGCAGGCAAAGAGAGCCTATTGGGGACAAAGGGCCCCTGTAGCCACACAATGGTGACAATCAAAGCCAGATGACAGGCACTGGGCTCAGGAGCAGCTTGGAGCCCACCTGCAGCTCCTTCCACACAATGGAGAGGCTGTGCTCCTGGGAGGGGCACAATAGCACCCTGTGTTTGAGGCCTGTCTGCCCCTGCACCACTCCAGGGGCAGAAGATGCCAGCCTTGGAGTAAGGGGGAGCACTGGGGAGCCACACATGGTGGTGCTGGGAGAGGGGCATGGGAGGCCCACCAGCATGGCCTATTTGGATAGTCTGTCTTTCCTGGCCCAAATACCCCCCCAGCAGTGGCCTGTCACCAAGCCTAAAAGTGTGCAACTAGCTCTTGCCTTTGGGCAAAAAACTAAAACATCCCAGAGCCTCAGTTTCTTCATCTGTGAAATGGAGATGATAGACCTCAGGTGGCAGAGGTGCTATGAGAATTTGATGGAAAAGACATGTTGAGTGACACGGAGTAATTGCTTGAGATGTATTAATTCCTTTTCATGATGGATGAATGGATGGATGGATGGATGGATGAACAGATGCATGGGTGGTTGGAAGGATTAGTGGGTAGGTGAATGAATGAACGCATGGATGAGTGGAAGGAAAGATGGATGGATAAATGGATGAATGGACTCATGAATTGGTGGTTGGAGTGAGGGATGGATGGACTGAGGGGTGGATGGAGTGAGGGATGGGTGTGTGGGTATGAGGTGAAGGTCTGGGTAGCAAGCAGAAGGAGCAGTGACAGATGAAACAATGGCTGGGGTAGTCAGGGCAGGCTTCCAGGGAGGCAAAGTGCAGATAAGCAGAGAGAAAGGTACGCTCCCCCAAGGGCAGCTCTGGTTCTCCAGCTCCTGGCCTGGGTCCCAGAACAGGTACTCAGAGATCTTGAATGAATCTGTGGCATGCCACCAGTGGACCTCTCTCCCTGGATCCCAGGTCTGTGCTGATTACCTCCTGGGGTTTTCCAGGCCCTTCCTGGGGACAGGGAGCAGTGGTAGGAGAAGTGGCATCAGATGGCCCTCACTCCAAATTCCAGCTCTATCATTTTCTGGCTGTGTGCCTTTGGGCCAGTTCCTTTCCCTCTCTGAAACCCCACTTCTTTTACTCTGTAAACTAGGCTTGTCATCCCCACCTTCCCTGGTTTTATGGCAGTGAGAGGTGATGGAGATGGAAGACCCCGCCACAGAGGAGGTGCACAGTGCTGAGTCTGGCTGGAGAGCAAGGGGGGTGTGACGGCCATGAAACTCCCATTCTCTGTCCCTCGTCACTAGAAGGGGCTGATGGGACATTTTATAATTTAAAGAGAGAGAGTGAGAGACTTAAACCACAGCCACCTCTTAATGGAATTACTGAAAAGGGCTTTTTAATTAAAAACAAGAAGTTGGGGACAGGTTCATACCCATAATTCAGGGCCCTGGCGCTGCAGCGCCTTTGGTTTCATTCCCCCCATTTATGTCTTTCCCTCAGCATGATCTATATTGTTAAAATCCTGCATGAAAAACGGGTCGGTTTTGCAGGTGGAGCTGTAAATATTTACCCTTCCTATGGCAGGGTCCCCTGTCTCAGAGAGCTTAGGGGCTTTTAAATGCAGCTTATGACATCCCACAGATGTCTCATTAAAATTTAGTTTCATCTTTCTCCATGCTGTGATTAATGCTTACGGGGTATGGGAGATGTGGTGGAGAGGAGGACAGGGAGGAGGTAGGGGCCAGATCAGGGAACCCTGGTTGTGTGGGCCAGGACACCCTCGTGGGATCTCCAGAGCCTCAGCCCAGAAAGGGACTGAGAGGGCGGGAGGTGGCCAGCACCACCTCTTCCTAGGGGCAGATGATGCCGGAGCGCCTGTAGTATTGGCTGGGCAGGCCTAGGGTCTTCCTAAGTCATGCCCTTCTTCCCTTTCTTCCTCTGAGTTCACCACGCTCTCTTGAGCCTCTGAGCCTTCTCACCTGTCTGGAATGCTGAAATGCTTTTCCCAGTTCCCCGGGTCTCTGCCTGCTTGTCTGTTCCTTGGACATGGCCTGGGTTGGGGCCCGTCCCACTGTGCTTGCCTTGAATACAGTGATGTCATACTGGGCTGTCATTTTCTGCTCACTTTTCTGTCCTCCCTCGGCCCCTACCCCCATGTGTCACAATTTGGAGGTAGAGAATGTTTCTTCTCTTGGAGAGAGAGAATATTTCTTTCTCTCTGGAGCATCCCCAGCACCAGCCCTCAGCAAGAGGACACTGAAGCAGTATTTTTTTGTTTGTCTGTTTGTTTTTGAGACAGAGTCGCCGTTGGTAGAGTGCCTTGGCATCACAGCTCACAACAACCTCAAACTGGGCTTAAGCGATTCTCTTGCCTCAGCCTCCCAAATAGCTGGGACTATAGGCACCTACCACAATGCCCGGCTACATTTTGTTGCAGTTGTCGTTGTTGTTTACCTGCCCAGGCTGGGTTTGAACCCGCCAAACTTGGTGTATGTGGCTGACACCGTAACCACTGTACTTCAGGCGCCAAGCCTGAAGCAGTGTTGAATGACAGAAGAGGTTCAGGAATTTGCAAGAGGGTCTCCAGTGGGGGGTTCCCTATGGCCCTTCCTGGGTTGTGCCACGTGGCCCTGCCCTGCTCTGGTGAGAGGTCTGAAGGCCTGGGGTGGCCCGAGGGGGGCTGTCCCCTCACCACAGACAGGTCCAGGGCATTGATCACAGAGACTCTGCATGGGGCTCTACCCACCTGAGCATGCTGGTTCGTTGTTTGCATCCCACATAACACACACATTTGAGGTACGTAATTCAATGGTTTTCAGTATATTCACAGAGTTTTGCAACCAGCACCACAATCAATTTTAGAACATTTGCTTCATTTCCCCTGAAAGGAAACCCCGTCCTCATTAACAGTCATACACACACGAGTCCATGGCAACCACAATCTCTATGGATTTTCCCGTTCTCGGCATTTCTTATCAATGATTCCTGATAACATGTGGTCATTTGTGACTGGCTTCTTTCACTGGGCATGATGTTTCCAAGGATCAGCCATGTCTTAGCGTGGATCAGGCTTCATTCTTTTTTAACTGCTGAATAATATTCCACTGGACAGACAGACCACATTTTGTTTATCCAATCCCCAGTCGATGGGTATGTGGGTTGTTTCGACTTCTTGGCTATTATGAACAGTGCTGCCGTGAGCAAGTGCAAACAGCCTTAATGTGGACATAGGCTTTCATTTTTCTTGGGTAGATACCCCAAGCAGTGGGATTGTTAGGTCTTGTGCTTGGGACTGTTGCTGTTGTTTTAGGGACAAGTCCTCACTATGTTG
Organism: Galago senegalensis; assembly: GCA_963575145.1. NCBI lineage: Eukaryota > Metazoa > Chordata > Mammalia > Primates > Galagidae > Galago > Galago senegalensis. The sequence continues at coordinate 11,991 of CAUYTI010126130.1, forward strand.
TCCTGCAGGGCAGTGTCTCTTCCCGGGAACTGCAGCCCAAAACTCCAGCTCAAGCAATCCTCCCACCTCAGCTGCTAGAGCAGTACTTTTCACCCTTTTTTAAATCTCATGGCCCACTTGAACCTATAGTTAAACTTCTGCAGTACACTTAAATTACGTTGATCCAAAAAAAAAAGTTAAAAAAAGAACATAATTTCTGTACTTTGAATGTCTCTTGAAAATAGTTTAATTAATGATCTTTACAAATTTTCACAGCACACCTAAGATCCTCTCACTCACGGCACACCTGCCATGGCACACCAGTTGAAAATCATTGCTCTAGAGTATCTGAGACTACAGGTGTGCACCATTACACCTGGCCTCGCCTGGGCTTTGATGGTATTTTGGTAGCTTTGAAGCTTTCTAGTAGTTCTTGGGTGATGAGAGGTGGTATGCTGGGAGATGGGGAGTGCACAGGACAACAGCTCTGGGCCTTACCTGCCATCACACCTGGGAAAGTCACATCATCCCTGAGCCTCAGCTTCCCCTAGCTGCCAAACAGGGATGATCAAGGTGCCTGCCAGTGTTGCTGGGGGGACACAGGGAATGGCAAATCTCACTGAGAGCCACTCCCCTCTCTCAGGGGTGGGAAGGGCCAGGCAACACTGCATCAAATGCCAAGTGCTGCTGCTCCGCCGCTCTGCCCGGTCTGGGTGCTGTCAGTCAGCTCTCGAGCACCTGTCTTGGGTCACGGCCTCAGTTCTGCCCATCTTCTCCCATTGGGGCACCAAATGAATGTCTCCTGTGCACAGAGGTGCCTTTGCTCATTTTCCAGCTGATGGGGCCAAGTAGTAGTGTCAGGAGGTCCTCTCACCTGTGATTGTGTTATGACAGCCAGATGGGAGAACACTGCCCAGAGGAGATATTTTTTTTCTTAGATAGAGCCTCAAGCTGTTGCCCTAGGTAGAGTGCCGTTGCATCACAGCTCACAGCAACCTCCAACTCCTGGGCTCAAGCGAGTCTCCTGCCTCTACCTCCCAAGTAGCTGGGACTACAGGCGCCCACCACAACACCTGGCTATTTTTTTGGTTGCAGCCATCATTGTTGTTTGGCGGGCCCAGGCTGGATTCGAACCCACCAGCTCAGGTGTATGTGGCTGGAGCCTTAGCCGCTTGAGCCACAGGTGCCGAGCCTGCCCAGAGGAGATATTAACAAGTCCAGAATTATCAGGTGTCCAGCACCACCTCTCCCCTCTCTTGCCCAGCGATAATGGCAGAGGGGAGATGTCCATAGGGTAGTGGGTGATCAGAGACCTGGGGGACTTGAGGGAATAGAGCCTCTCCTACCACATCTTAAAGCACTGGCTGCCAGTGTCAGGGGCCTCTGCTCTCTGGGCTGTGGGCTGGCAGGGATGGGAGGGGAGCCAGGGCCTCCCGCACTCTGGAGCACTTGGCTGTCCTTGCACTAACTCACTCAGTCCTCACAAAGGCGGCATAGTTGACTATAGAGCTGCAGTCCCCCTGGGTCTGCCAGACACAGAGCCTGTGCTTTGTCAACCTCTGTGACAGGTCATTGCTGTTATTGTGTTAATATTATTGTCAACATCCTCCACATATACACTTTGCCAAGTGCTGTCCTGGTGGAAAAAGCTGAGGAGTAGGAGCACAGGGTCTGGGTCTGCTCCCCTGTCTGCTGCGGGGACCTCAAGTGGCCTTAGCAAATGCCACCCCTTCAAGCCATGAGTGCCATCTGTACAGTAGAGATAATGGTACTGCTGTCTTGTAGAGCTACCAGCTCTGCCCTTCACAGGCAGGTAACTTGAACCCTTTGAGCCTCTGTTTCCCCATCTGTGAAATGGGAGAGTAATAGTCTACAACTTGCCTGGTCGTGGTAAAGATCTGTCTTGGATACAGTATGGTACAATGTCTGGCTCATAACATGACTCAATAAACATTAGCGCATGTGGCCAGTCTTCACACCTGTGGGGACCTGGGAATGGATGGATGGAGGGGTGTTTGGGGAATGACCATGCAGTGGAGAGAGAGAGAGAATGGGACCAGCATTTTCTTATTTCTTTCTCCATCTTCTCCAGGATAAACCAGGACTGAGACCATGCAGGACCCCTTACCTGAAGGACCCCTAGCCTGGGGCAACCACGGAGGTGGACATGCCAGTGGGTGGTCTGAAGGTGTCACCCAGGGGCTGCACTTGGAGCAAGTCAACGTTTGTGTCACTGTCCAGTCTGCCATAAGGAATCAAAGCTCTGACAGGCCTGTTAGTGCCCATTCTCCAGGGATCACTCAGAGGATTTTCCCCAGCGCTCCATGACAATGGGCCATAATTAAGGTGTCAGCATATCATTTAGCCCCTTCGGTGCAGAGCCTGGAGACAGGCTGGGCAATCTTCAGCCCTTTTAATGAGAGAAGGGCAGGGAGAAAGAGAGGGTGGAGGCTGCTGCACATGCACCAGATGGGGGTGCATATCCCATCCCCTTTGGAACCATTCCTCCAAGGAGCCTCTGCTGACCAGGGGGATGGACACATCCAGTGGGCAGGTGGACATCTGAGCAGGCTTGAGGGTCATCATGTGGAGGTGGGCAGGAGAGGAGATGGCCTGTGAGTTGGAGAGGGGCAGAGAAGACCAAGGACAGGTTACCCTACAATCAATAGAACCCCCCTTGCAGCCCACAGGCAGCTGCTTTGCCAATGACCGTGCAGAACTCATACTCCTTCTAGCCAGTGAGCTCCTCAAAGACAGGGACCATGGGTGTCCCCTTCACCTCAGTCTCCACCTCCTCAGAGCTTAGCAGAGAGTAAAGCCCCATAAATGCTTAAAGGGTGCAAGAGAGAAAGAAGGAAGGAGCCAGGGATGAGGGTGTGTGTGCTTATAGCTACTTGGGAGCCTGAGGCAGGAGGACTTAGCGCCTAAAAAATCTGAGGCTTCAGCATAGCCTGGCCAAGCACACTTTCTGTGTTGAGACTCTTAACAGAAGTACGCCTTTCCACCACCATCACCACCATCCGCACCATCTTTACCATTACCATCACCACCACCATCACCTTCATGACCAACACCCACACTGCCATCAAAATCAACACTAGTGTCACCATCACAACCACCATCCCTGCCACCATCACCACCAACACCAATACCGTCAGCATCACTACCACCCTCGTAACCATCTTGACCAGCACCACCACCATCATTACCGTGATGACCATGGTAATGTTAGGAGGAGAGAAGGAGAAGCAGAGGGGAGAAGGGCAGAGCCTGGGGGAATCCCTGCATTCAAGATGTAGCAGAAAAGGAGCAGGCTGCACGTGTGCATGTTCACACACACACACACACACCAGCCGGCACGTTGAGTGGAGGTAAAAGGAGAACAGCAGAGAAGGCATCTCAGACTCAAAAGGAGGAGAAAGTCGCAAAGAGGGAGCTAGAAAACAGTGCTCAAGGCCCCAGGGAGGTCTGTGAGGTGGGGCTGACGCATGTCCAGTGGGTGGGGAGAGCAGACTCAGGGGGCACAGGGCCAGAGCAGGTTGCAGTGGGTGGAAGAAGTGGCGCAAAGCCCCAGGTTGGTAGTTGGAAAGATTCTCCTGGTTGCTGGGAGAACAGATGGAGGGACAAGCCTGGGGCAGGAAGATGAGGGAGGGGCTGGTACAGTCCTCTGTCAGGGGGACAATGCCATCCCTACTTAGGGAAGAGGCCATGAGCGGGGAGTCTAGGGAGGCTCCAAGGACGCGGCTCAGGCCATGGTGGCCAGCTGAACAGCTCATCCTCATTGCCACCCTGTTAATCACGGCTGCTGTAATAAAGTACCACAACCTGAGTGGTGTGAAACAACAGAGATTTATCCTCTCACAGTTCTGGAGGCCAGAAGTCTGAAATCAAGATGTTGACAGGGCTGGTTCCTTCTGGAAGCACTGGGGTTCAAACCATGCCACGTTTTTCTACTAGTTTCTGAGGGTTGCCGCCGATCCCTGGCATTTCCTGGATTATAGAGGCATCTTCAGGCTCTGTTTTCCTCTCTGTGTTTAATCTCTAAATTTCTCCCTTCTCATAAGGACACTAGTCACTGTATCGGGGGTCACCTTAATCCAGTGCAACCTCATTTTAACTTGATACACCTGCAAAGACTATTTCCAGATAAAGTCACATTCACAGGTACCAGGGCACAGGGCTTCAGTGTATCTTTTGGAGGGACACATTTCAAACCACTGCAGCCACTGTCTCACTAGCTGTCATCCCATTACTAGAGGCACTCAGTTAGCACCTAACTGGCCCTGGAGCTGGCCCATCCTCCTCTGGCAGTGTTTACAGTACAACCAGTCCATGTTACAATCCAAACATGGGGCAGAAGTTTGGAGGAACAGGGCTGGGGCCCAGCAGAGCCAGGAAGTGCCCAGGGCCACCCCTTGAAGCATTGTCCCTGGAGCTGGCCTGAGAAAAGGGAGCAGACTAGGGGAGGGGGTAGCTCTGCCTATGGTTCTTCCTGTCCTTCCCTGGCATTTGGATAAATCCACAGAGAAGCCTGTGACATCTGGAGCCTGTGTAAACGGAGCATAAATTAGCTCTAACAATCACATCTGGAGCTGCCACACGGCAGTCTGTTTCCTGCTGAAACCTGGGTGGGGCTGGGGTGGGTGGGAGGGCAGAAGGTGGTCTAATCATGCCCCAAATCTCTATTAGCATCACTTTGTCTCTAGAAGCTTCTGCTGAAAGGACATGTGTCTGTGCTCATGGCACACAGGACACAGATTCCAGGATTCCTTTCCTAGATGGTAGAATCTGGACACTAAGAGACAGGGACGTGGGAGGGGCACGTTTGGAAAGTGGAGGAGCAGGTGGGTGGGGCACCTCTTGGGGGTGAAGGAAACAGGACAGGACGGAGCATTTTGGTGTTCAGAGGGTGTGAGGGAGAAGCACAAGTGAGAGCTGGGTATGGCTATAGCACCTTCACCATCCTTCCATGGTCGGAGTCCTGGAGCCGGCAAGAGGAGGCGAGAAGACCAGACCTTTACGTAAATGAACTTATTTTGCTTCTGCTCATTTCACTGATGTCCTTATGGGGGTAGTTTGTATTGTCCCCCATTTTGCAGATGAAGAAACTGAGGGGCTGAGACCAACTTATTCAGAGGTTTCGGAGCCAGGATCCAAACCAGGTACATCAACCCCTCTTCCTCACTGTTGTACCCTGTGCCTGTTGAAAGAGGGTGTGCCTGTGTGCGTGCATGCATGTGGGAGCATCTGTGTGTGAATAAGTGTGTAAAGGCACAGAACGTGAGTACAGATGTGTCAGTGTGTGTGTGAATGTGTATGTATAGGGTGTGGGGGGGACAGCCTCTCCCCCTACCTGGGATCAGAGTGTGGGAAGCAAGGCCTCCTCCTCTTCACCTACCTGACCCAACCAGCAGGACTGCCACTGACTGGCGTCACCCAGGATTGAGTGCCTAATGTATACAGGACCAGAACTTTCACCCTTGCATCTACTTACCCATTCACTCATTTGTTCAGTTTAATAGGCCATTTCTTGAGTGCCTATTATGTGCTGAGTCCTACACCAGGCACAGACAGGAGACCAGTGAAACCCTGAACTGCTCACTGTCCAGCAGGGGAGGCAGCTGTGGAACAGGTGAACTTGGCAGCAGACTGTTGCAGTTGTTTTAAGAAATTAAGATCACAGCACTTTCTGCTCAGAAGCAGGACAATGGTACTTTGAGATGGGAGTCTGCCAACTTCCTCATAAGCCAACAAATTTAAACTTCTCTTTCTTTCTCTTCCAAAAAAAATCACAGCATGCACAGCACTAGAAGTTGGGCTTCCTGGGGGAAGTGACATTTGAGCCTTTGCGTGCAGAGACAGTATCTGTTTCATGCTGAACCCCATCTCCCACCTCAACGTTAGGAATGCTGTAATTGCCTCTATGTGTGTGTTGAATGACTAAATGACTGTAGACTGAAAGATGGGCAAGTTCTCAACAGACAAAATTAGGAGGGGGGTGATCATCCTGGTTGAGGGCTCAGAGACATCGAGGTGGGGAAACACTGGAGGAACAGCTTTTTATGGTACCTCAACTATAAGAAAGAGCACATCTCTCAGAATCAGACAGGTCTATGGGCATCCTGGCCTCAGCAATTGTGTGCTTTTCTGGGTGACTCTTGGCAGGTTTCTTAACCTCTCTGGTCCTCTACTTTCTCATCTCCAAAGTAGAGCCTCAAGTCATCTATACTTGCTTGTTTTTTTTTACCCCAAGGGGCTTTTTGCTTTTTTATTATGGAAACTTAAATAAGCAAAAAAAAAAAAAAAAAAAAAGAAAGGAAGAAAGACTCAAATCACAAATTCCCATAAACCTGCCATCTAGCTTCAACAATTACTAACATTTTGCCATTCTAATTTAAAGATATTTAAAACAGTCATTAAACTCAGAGTGAAGTCGATCAGAGTAGCTCTGTCACAGGGCAATAACACCACCGTAACCACCACCTGTCTAGGACGAACTAGTGGCCTCCATTACTGCACTCCAACTTCAGAGATGCCACATTGGGATTCATGGCATCACTCAAACACAGCAGCAGCAAGGCCTGGCTACATTGTACTTGAAATGTGTAGTAAGTGCCTAAGCAAGGTCAGGATTTTCCTCACTCAGTGCTTGTGAGTTGTTTCACTTGGTGTTTTCAAGTTTCTTTCCACAACCAAAATGTGAACAGAGAATAACCCCTTGCAGGAGTATTAAGATCAAAAGCACCCTCGGGGGCTGGGCGCAGTGGCTCATGCCTGTAATCCTAGCACTCTAGGAGGCTGAAGCAGGAGGATCTCTTGAGGCCAGGATTTTGAGACCAGCCTGAGTAAGAGCGAGACTCTGTCTCTACTAAAAATAAAAAAATTATCTGGATGTGGTGGTGCACACCTATAGCCCCAGTTACTTGGGAGGTTGAGGAAGGAAAAGCACTTGACCTCAGGAGTTTGAGGTTGCAGTGAGCAATGACTACACCACTGCACTCTAGCCTGGGTGGCAAAGTGAGACCTGGTCTCAAACAAAAAGGCACCCATGCTGGATGTAGAGAGACTCCTGCTTAGGTGCATTAGGGAAGCATCAGAGAGCAGGTGGTCTGTACTAAAATCTAATTTGTGTGCAGAAATAATGAATGCTCCAGGTAGAGGGAAGGTCAGGAGGTGACCTTTAGGTTCAGGGAACTGGATGTGGATCAGAGGAACACATGTGCCCAGTGTCGGGGATGGCCAAGATGGCAAGGGAGACCTCTCTGTGCCGTGGAGGCCAAGCAGTACAAGCCTTTGGGTGTGTGGGGGGGTGAAGTCAAAGAATCGTACATTAATGGGATCGTGGCCCCCAAAGGTGTCCACACCCTGATTCCCCAAACCTATGAATATGCTATCTTATCTGGCAAAGGGATTTTGCTGATGTAATTAAATTAAGGATTATCCTGGATTATCTGAATGGACCCAAGGTCATTACAAGTGTCCTTATAAGAGGGGGGCAGGAGGTCAGAATCAGGGTAGATGTGAACACAGACATGGAGGTCAGCGATGTGGGGCTGAAAGCCAGGACATGCAGGCAGGCTCCAAAAGTTTAACACGGCATGGAAGAAAATCTTCTCCAGAGCCTTCAGAAAGGAATGGAACACTGCACCTTGACATTAGCCCCAGAAACCCATTTTGGACTTCTGACCTCTAGAACTGTGAGATAACAAATAAGTGCTATAGTCCTTGCTTATAGCAGCCATAAGAGCCTCACCGAAGAAAGTGAGCTCAAGTTTTCTTTTTTCTATTACTAAAAACAAAACAAAACAAAACAAAAAACAAGGCCTTGCTTTCTCTCCCAGACTAGAGTACTGTGGCATCAGCCTAGCTCACAGCCTAGCCCCTCAAACCCCTGGGCTCAAGTGATCCCCTTGCCTCAGCCTCCCAAGTAGCTGGGAATACAAGTGCCCACCACCACAACTGGCTTATTTTTCTATTTTTGTTTATTTGTTTGTTTGTTTTTGAGACAGAGTCTCACTATGTCACCCTTGGTAGAGTGCTGTGGAGTCAGAGCTCACAGCAACCTCCAACTCCTGGGCTTAAGAGATTCTCTTGCCTCAGCCTCCCAAGTAGCTGGAACTACAGGTGCCCAGATATTTTTTTTGTTACAGTTGTCATTGTTGTTTGGCAGGCTTGGGCTATGTTTGAACCCTCCAGCCTCAGTGTATGTGGCCAGTGCCCTAACCTCTGAGCTATGGGCTCAAGCCCATTACCTCCAAGCCATTATTTTTCTATTTATAGTAGTGATGGGGTCTCACTCTTGCTCAGGATGGTCTCAAACTCCCGACCTCAAGTAATCCTCCTTCCTTGGCCCCCAGAGTGCTAGAATCACAGACATGAGTTACCAGACATAGCAAGATTTTTTCTTTTTCTTTTTTTTTTGAGACAGAGTCTCACTTGGTCACCCTGGGTAGAGTGCCGTAGCATCACAGCTCACAGCAACCTCAAACTCTTGGGCTCAAGAGATCCTCTTGCCTCAGCCTCCCAAGTAGCTGAGACTACAGGCACCTGCCACAATGCCTGGATATATTTTAGAGACAGGATCTTGCTCAGTCTGGTCTCAAACTCATGAGCTCAGGCAAACTCACCTTGGCCTCCCAGAGTCCTGGGATTGCGGGTGTGAGCCACCGCACCCTGCCTACCAGGTTTTCATTTTTAAAAGATCTAGGTCCTCTCTTTCTAGACATTCAAAGTCTCTGGCCATAGTGGAAGTCCCTGGGGCTGGGCCTTTGCCCCTCTCTGCTCTGGTAAGTCCCTGAGATCTCCTCCTATGGCTGTGCTTTAACTACCATCTGTGTGTGAGGGACACCCCAGTTCCTATCACTATCCAGGCCTCATTCTCAAGCTCCAGAATCATAGGTCCAACTGTTCACTGTGGGTATCACCAGCTTAACATGCCCCAAACTGACTGACCCCTTGACACCACCAGCCCTGATCTGCTTCCTCCCACATTGTCTCTTCTCAGCGGCAGATTCTTCCTTTCAGGCAGCACCCCATCTTCTGAGGCCATCCTCTGTCTTCCTCGACTCCACTCTGGCTCCCACGCTGAATGGCCAGTCCATCAGCAAATCTGTCAGCGTCACCCCCCACCTGCATCCAAACTCCAGCTACACCTCACCACCTCTGTTGCTGCTGTCCATCCTGGGCTAAGCCACCACTCTCTCGATCCTGCTCACTGGCTGTCCTACCTCCATGCTAATTCCCCTCATCCTATTCTCAACACAACTGGAAGAGGGAACTTTTTCAGAGATGGGAAAGCATGTCACTTCTCTGCTCAAAAACTCACCATGGCTCTCAGCTCCTTCAGTGAAAAGCCCTGAGATTCCACCAGCCCTGGCCCCTGGTCCCCTGGGGATACATCCACCCATCCACCCTTGCCCACTGTCCTTTCACTTCCATCTTGTTCCTTCATAATCTGTGACCTTAGACAATTTTTTTAGTTTAAGATATAAGTCACATACCCTGTAAGTCACCCTCTTAAAGTGGGCAATTCAGTGCCTTTTATTATATTTACAAAGTGGTAAAACCACCACCACTAATTCCAGAATGTTTTCATCACCCCAGAAAGAAACCTCGGATCCCTTAGCAGTCACTCCCCACCCCACCTCCATTCCGGGGACTCACTTATCTACTTTCTGTCTCTATGAACGTGTCTATTCTGGACATTTGATATAAATGGAGTCCCACAATATGTGTCCTTTCTTGTCTGGCTTCCTTCACTTAGCGTAATGTTTTCAAGGTCTGTTCATGTTGACCCGTGACATTTCCGTTTATTTTCTTTCTTTTTTCATTTTTTTTTTTTTGAGACAGAGTCTCACTATGTTGCCCTCAGCAGCCTCAAACTCTTGAGCTTAAGCAATTCTCTTGCCTCAGCCTCCCAAGTAGCTGGGACTACAGCCTGCCACAACGCCCGGCTATTTTTTTGTTGCAGTTGTCACTGTTGTTTGGCAGGCCCGGGTTGGGTTTGAACCCGCCAGCTTGGTGTATGTGGCCCATGCCCTACCCACTGAGCTACAGGCGTGGCCAACATTTTCTATCTTTATTTGCCTCATGTCTGTCCCTCACCTCTAGAATGCCAGTGGCTTGAAGGCTCACTGGTCTCCCGCACCCAAGACGGCATCTAACACTAACTAAGGGCACAGTGTATATGGGTGGAATGAATGAATGAATGAGCAATGGGAATGGAGAGGCGTGACTTTCAGGACTCCCTGCATGTGTTCTCCCTGAGTCTACCCCTCCTCAGCGGACTCAATCTCTTTCTTTGGACCTTCCAGAGCCCAGGGTCACTTTGTCTCTGTTGGGACTCTGTGTTGTCCTCACTGGTCCCTATTAAGCCACCTTGGTGGCAGCATCTGAATTCTGTTCATCTTTGCAACCTGAACGTGTCAGTATATAAACGGTAGATAACTCAAAAAAAAAAAAAATGGATATGTGGAGTGGACGCTTTGAAGGCTCTTCCAGCCCTAAAAACCTTCCCTTCCCTCCTGTGGGTCCTAGGATCCCTGCAGTGTCAGCCTATAGATAAGTGTGAGCCCCCAAGAAGGCTCCTCCAGGAAGACATGAAGGGACCACCTTGCCTGGCCCCTGGGAGCCGTGAATATATGGGCAGAGCACAGGCAGGCTCTCGTCTCCAGCTCCCAGCCCACTCCAGGAGGCAGTCAAGGTAGGCATTGCTATTGTGCCCATGTTACAGATTGGAAAACTGAGGTTTATTTGTCAAGCAGGATTGCAACTTGATGACTTGCCATAGAGGAGCCCAGACTGAAACCCAGGGATTTCTGGCTTCAAGCCCTACTCTCTTCATCTCTCACTATTTTTTAGACCATGTTTGGGCCCTGGCCTGCTTATATTAGCTTCATCAAGGGAATTGGTTTGAAAAGGCAGAATCCCAGGCCCGATCTGGGAAATTCTGTTTCAGTGGATCTGGGTCAGGGCTCAGGACTCTGTCTTTGCAGTGAACACCAGCTGATTCAGACACTTTCTCAGCTGTGAGACCCGTGGTCTACACACTCTGCTGCTTGTAAGGCTGTGAGAGGTGAGGCTTGGAACTCAAGAGTTTTGAAAGCAGGATAGACCCATGTCTGCTTCCTGAAGGTGCCCTGTTTGACGGGGGCTCAGGCTCCTGCCTCTGTCCCCCCTTCTTCTGCGGGGGCTGCTGCCAGTGAGTGTGGCTCCTCTGGTAAAGTCTTTATCGGGAATGTCGCCTAATGCATTCATATCAAACAATAGTGCCTCATACATCATCCCTGCCAGAGGCCACCTCCACTAGGACAAGCACAGTCCATTACTCTGACGGGCGCAGGCCGTGCGCAGAACAGATAACAGGTCCCGGCTGTGCAGGGGAACGTGGGCTGGGGAGTTGTCATGGACCCCACTGAGCACCCAGGGGGCCTTGGGCGGCTCCACCCCAGGCAGTCAGAACACGGGACGTCTGAGGCTCTGACCTTGTAGGGTGGTAGATAGGGTGCTGGTGGGAAGCCTGGCTCTGCATCCTCCAGAAAGACTCAACCTCTCTGAGCCTTGTTTTCCCCTTTTGTAAAAGGGACTAGAGATGAGGATTTGAGAGCCAGTCATTTATTTCTGAGACGAAGTTCACACCACTGGGAGAGGGGGAAAGTGAGGCTAAAAGGATACAAACCATCACTGTGGACCATGAACCACCCCAATGTAGCCACACCAGGGGCTCTGGGCCACAGCAAGGAACACACACTGCAAGGAGCTGGAGGGCTGATAGATCACTCCCACCTCCACTGAGGCTGCTCCCTGGGACTCAGCATCTCCCAGGCACTTCCAGCTTGGTGTGAAGGTGGCAAAGCAGGCATTAGAGAGAGTCCTTGGAGAGAGAGATGAAATGTAGGTGCTGGTAGCTAAAGGCTGAGTAATGCGCACCTGTGCAATGGGAATGAGGGGACATGGTCGGGCACTCTTAAAGGCTGAATTGTGTCCCTCCAAATTCATATAATGACATCCTAGACCACAGTACCTCAGTATGTCACTATACTTAGAGACAGGGTCTTTAGAGAGGGAAATAGGGTTAAATGAGGTCACTCGGGTGAGCCCTAATCCAATATGAGTGATGTGTCCTCATGAGAACAGGGGATTAGAACACAGACAGGCACAGGGGGAAAGGCCAGTCAAAGGCACCAGAAAGAGGCCACCTGCAGGCCAAACGGGGAGACCTTGGAAGACATCATCCCTGCTGACACCTCAGTTTCAGCCTTCCAACCTCCTGAGCTGTGAGAACATTAAGTCACTCACTGCTTAAACTATGGCAGCCCAGACAAACTAACGCGGACACTGACCAACAGAGGGTCCCACACGGAGCACGCCCTCCTCTCTCTCATTCTCAGCCACTCGCCCTCTTCACTGGCCAAGACTCACCCTCTGTTTGTGATCCAGCTACCCCAGCCTTCTCTGCATGCCCTAAGCTTGCCCAGTTCCCTTCTGCCTTAAGATCTTTGCCTTCATGCATGCGTCTCTGGGGTTTCCTTTCTTTTTTTTGTAGAAAGTTTAAAGCCTTAGATGTGCCCAAGAGGTGAGGAAACAGATCCCCCATTGTTCGAAGCCAGAAAGTAAAAAAGGCAATTGGATCCCGCCAGAGGAGTTAGGGGTAGAAGAATAATTAGTCAGATCATTTTCAAGTTTCTGAGGACCACAATCATTGGTCCTCAGACTGGAGAGATTCTAGTGATGCCCCCAAGGTGGGGAGTAGGGGTTGGTGCCCTGAGTGCTCAGGATGAGAGAGAAAGGAGACCTCTGTGCCTGCTAGTGCCAGGGCCCGCACTAAGTGCTTTTTAGAATTATTTCACTGAATCTTCACCCCAGCTCCATGAGGCAGCCTGCGGTCATGAAAATGGGAACTCCAGAGCTCTGTTCCTCTGGGTTCAAATCCCAGCCCAATAAGTTATGGGCTGTGTGTCTTTGAGCAAGTGTATCAGACTCTTTGGGCCTCAGTCTACTTTGCCTGTGAAGTGGGGTGATGGTAACCACTTCAGACAGTTATTACAAGACCAAATGTAAAACCTGATGGTATGAGTTTGAACATAATAGAATTGGTTCCCCAGAACTCCCAGTCATTCTGTTAACATGTGTGACTTTGTGCTATATGTAATTGAATTCTTTGGGCCCTGTCTTTAATATTATGGCAGGGGTTTTACTGCATATAAAGTACTTGAACAGTGCTGTAAGTGGTAGCTATTATGACTGTTCATCTCATTTTAGAGATGACAAAGCCAGTGCCAGAGCTGGCAGCTGGCAGAAGCCCAAGTGCAGGCAAGGGCATTTTGGTTACTTCTGATGCAAGAGGACAGGGTGGGTCCAGACACGTCAGCCCTCCCAGGGGCTGGTGGCAAGTCCCGAGGGGCAGCAGCTTCATTACATGCCCCAACTCCCTCACGTCAGCCAAGTAGCATGACAAGAAAACACTGTAGTAAACCAGGACTTCATTAGCTGCCCTGCTGGGGCTGGGCTGGGTGTCTTCCCTTTGAGCCCAGAAGCTGAGGTCAGATGGCCAAGGCTCACTCAGCTCCCTGAGCCCCCAGTTAACCCAGGAGGGCTCACTGAGAGCACCCAGGGTTGGAGGTTGGGTTTAGGGCTGCATGGTGACCCAGAGAACAGGGGAGTGCACCGGGCTCTTAACAGCTTGTGATTAAAGACCCCGGTAATTGTGTCTGACGGGGACTCATCCCCAGGGCTGGACAGGAGGGGGATCCCAAAGCCCAGATGTGGCCCAGGGTCAGAGGCTGACGGGTTGGGAAGCACCCCCCAGAGCTCCTGAGCAGCGAGTCCTGTGGTTCTAGAAGATGGTGCCATACATCACTCGACATGCTTTTCCGTGGGACCAGCCAGGCTGACAGCAGCCATTTATCTGAATGTCATTGGCAGTAAACTGCCTCCAGGGAGGGCGGTGAGGAGGAGGGGGCTGGGGGCAAGGGGGTTGGGAGGAGGCTCCTTGGGGGTTTCTCAGAGGCTGGTCCACAGCCCCAGACTTTGGAGGGGGGAGGATGGGGAGAAGGCTGCTGTAAGGCACCAGTGAGGAGCTGTCCGTGGTGCTGCTGGCCCCTTCCTCTTGGCTGGTGACACTGGGGACAGAGGTGGGGGAGGCAGGAGAATTCAGCCCTAACTGAAGGTGGGAGTTGGGGGAAGCTCCTGTGGGGAGACACTCTGGCAGGGGAGGGAGGTGACACTCATAGACCCTTGTGGAATATGGAGTTTGGTGTCTTCTTTTATTTAAACAGTATTATCTTTGTACCAAGAACAGGTTCCCCAGGACATCATCCCTACAGATATCAATCAAATAATCACACAAACTAAAGTGAATATGTTGCCACTGACTGTGTGACCTTGAGCAAGTGACTTAACCTCTCTGTGCCTCAATGTGCTCCTCTGTAAAATAAGGGCAATAATCCTAGCCCTTCCATAGGGTTGTAAGAGGATTAAGTGAGCTAATGGACAGTGTCTGGCTGTAGTCTTAGCTAGTGTGATTGTCAATATTAATGATGTGACGTGTACAGGGAGCTCTTGCACAATAAAAGGGAGAGGCAGACTTCGTGCAGAGAGCCAGAGAAGATAAAGCTCACACAGGGCGGGTGTGAAGTCCTGGAGGCAAGAAGGGGCTTGAGACACCTTCTAAAGCTACAAGAAAGCCAGAGGGACTGGGCCATGAAGAGTAATGGCATGTGCCCCTGGGCAAGTCCCTGAGCCTCAGTTTTTTAATCTATTAAATGGGCATACTAGTAAAACCTACCTCTTTCCAGGCTGGGAGGGTTAACATTGACTGTGTATTTAAAGTTCCCAGCACAGAGCTTGAGCACTCAAGAGCACTGGCTTGTGGAATGATTGGGTGAACTCCTGGTTCCAACCCCAGGAAGACCCAATTCAATGTGGACACCTCATATTAAAGCTGCAGAGGACCCTAAGGAGCCATTCATTTTGCAGCTAGGAGAAGTGAGGACTGTAGAGAGACCCAGTGAAAAGGTTGCTCCCTAGGAGGAAGAGAGTGTGCACCACTGAAAATATTAGAGGATTTGGAGACTCAGGGTGGGGTTGAGCCCTGCCCTGATGGATTCTACGTCCAGGCACTCAGTTTCTTTATCTGTAAAATGGGGATGATGACAACTATCTAGAAGGCCTTCATGGTTATAAAAAGGGATCAGACACTCAGGTGCTCACTGGAGCCAGGCAGGCAATGTAAAGGAGACAAGAGGGCTGGCTAAGGACTGTGCTCACCTAAAGGGGTGGCCACTCTGGATGTGGGAAAGGGTGCTTAGCATTGCTTGGCAGTCTGAAATCTCAAAAGAACCCTAAATCCTGATTGCATGTAGGATTTTTCCCTTTTATAAGTGTTAGAAATGAATTTAAGCTTTGTAAAAACACAGAGTAGAAGAAATCACGTTTGCAACTTAAATTTGATCTGTGGACTGCTTGATTGCAGTCTCTGGTGGGAGGTGATGCATTCAGTAAGTGCTCAATAAATGAAATCCCTTTCCCTTGAGAGTTGCTGTCTGGCCCCAGTTTCCAGAGTCACTTCTTTCTCTCTCTCTCTCTCTCCCCTTTCACTTCCCTGTTTAGAGTTTAGACCTTTCTAGGCCAGGCTGAGACCCTGACCCAAGATCTGGAACTCTCCAGTTCAAGATGGGGCTGAGTCCCCCTTAGCTCTGGGGATCTTCTCATTCCCACTTCTCCTCCTGTCTGCCTGGGAACCCAGGATCACAAAGCAGGCAGGTGGCTGGTACGGGAGGCACATGTCACAGCCTTGTCACCACTGCTGCTGCTTCTCCCACCTCCTGTCTGTGACATCAGAAAGCCCTAGGAACCAGGTGACACAGCTCCCCAGAGGCTGCACCTGCCTCAGGGATGATGGCTGTGACTCAGAGGTGGGATCAGGCTCAGATGATGGTGGATGCTCCAGTAAAGCAGACAGAAAAGGAGTGCATGAGGTCAGACTTGGATGAGGCCTTGGAGGACAGTCCAAGAGTATTTAGTGGAGAAACTGAGGCCCAGAGAGAAGAAAGTCACACAACAGGGCATTGGCTCCATGACTGCTGACTTGAAATGGCATGCTCTTTCCATGACACCTTTCTGCCAGACCATTGCCTGGATCAGGGATATTGGAGCCTGGGGCAGGAATATATTCCCTGGTCTTCCATATCACCTGAGTCATGAAAAAAAAGATGGTCCTGGAGGCCTACGGACCATGTTCCTATTCTGGTCCTGGTTCTGCCACTTCCTGTGTGTCCCTGGGCAAGTTCCTTAGCCTCTCAGGGGTCTCAGGCTACATCATCTATAAAGTAGAAATACAACTTTTGCTAAATTAAATGAGAATTTGTATGAAATGCTTGGTTCATAATGGATGCTTAAAAGTCTTTTTCAAAAGGTACTTATGTCTGGTCTTATTTCAAAAAGCCTTGGAAGTGGCTTATAAGTATATACTGTGATGCCAAAGCAGGAAATGCCCTGATGAGGGGAACAGGATGACAAGACAGCGGGGTAAGTTTTCAAGCAGTGGACTGCACATGGGGTCAGAGTTTCCAGGTGACCAAAGCAAAGAGAGAAACGTGACCATTACATGACTCCTGGAGTCCATACACTACCAGTTGCTTAGAGGGGAAAAAATAGCTTTTCTTGGTAATGCAATGTGATCAAATAATATCTCAACCTGAGTCTTCAGAAATTAGCTCTGTAGGAAGTGTTAGTTCTTGTTCCTGTCTACACAATCTCTTCTCTAGCTACCCCTTGGAGTCCTTCAAATCCTGCAACCATAGCTGGGGACCAACTGGCTAAGAGCCCAGGCCCTGAAGGCAAAACCAGGCTCCACTGCTGTGCAGCCTTGGGCTAGAGACCTCCCCTCTCTGAGCCTAGTTTCCTCATCTGTAAAGTGGGGAGAGAGGAATTCTAATAACCACCTCATTGAAAACTCAAGGAGGTATTTTCCGTAAAGAGCTTGGAGCACACAGTAAGTGCACAACAAATGGAAGCTGCTACTCTTGGAGAGGGAGCTCGATGCATATGCAGTGGATGAGTATCACAGGACAGGAAAAGCATTTTATCTCCCAAGCCATCCCTTCAGTGTTTCTCGGTAGCAGGCTTTCTCCCCAAACTGAATAGAAACTGTGCGCCTGTGTGTGTGTGTGCGTTTTAATCAATTCCATGGTTTGTGAGAGCCAATAAGCCCAGGTTAATGGAACAGAGCCGAATCCCCTGTGAATTTCAGACCCTTCTTGAAAGGCCTTTGCTTTTTCCTGCTCAGCCACTGGGAAGCTGCTGCCTCCACTTGGGGAGGAGAAATTGAATAATTGATGCAATTTGAATAACACTAGGATTTGTAATGATATTGAAATGTAAAGATAAAAAGGGGCGTGAACGGGCGCTGATAGCGGAAGGGAAAGTTGTTAATAGGCACTTAGGGGCTGGGGGTTGGGGAGCTCCACTGAAAAAGCATTTAAGAGAGGAGGCGCCAGCGGTGGAGTGTGGGCTGGGAAATCTCCACTCGATGAGGGGGGAAAACTATATTCATAAATAAGATGCGGAAATTTCTCCCGACTCAGCAGCGCTAACAGTTAGAGAGTGGATAATTATTTAAATGCCAAATCATTCCGTTCATTAGAATCCCAAATCATTTCTGAAGAAACTGATTGCCCGGGGCAGGGCTGAGAAGGGGGTGGAGGATGAGGGAAGTAGCTGGGGAAGCAAGAAACCAGGGAGGCTCTCCCCAACTTCTTTCTGGTCCCAGGCCCAGGGGAAGATGAGCTAGGAAGGAGGGCAGGAGAGTAGGGAGGGTAGGAAGGTGGGCACAAAAGTCAGACTTGAGTTTTCAAGTCCGGGAGCTGACACAGCCTGGCTATGGCCCTTCGACAGGTTGCCTTTCTTCTCTGAGCCTTAGTTTGTCCAGCTGAAAAATGGGGTTAATGCAAGGATCTACTTTGTAGGCACTGAATGTTATCTGCTATTGTTAGGGAAGGATCTTGGGAGGCAGAACTAAGAATAGGTCATGGAGAAAGGTAGCTGGAGTTTAGGGGAGTGGGAGAGAAGTCTCAAATGAGCCCCAAGTTGAGCCCATTTCTGCTCATTTCTTCCCCACCATAGGGGCTGACCTAAGAGAAGGGAAACTGAGTCCCAGAGACTGTAAGGGACTTGGCTAAGATGACGCAGCAAGCCAGTGGCAGAGCCAGGGACCCAAAATACACACACATCCTATTATCCCCTACAAGGCCCCCACTCCTGGCCTGCTCTAGTGGCCTTGGAGGATGCCTGGAGGTCTCTGAGGTGGGCGCCAGCCCAGCCCCTGGGAGCATGAGTTAGCAAGTCTAAGGATGACAGTCACAAGGGCAAGTCAGTAACAATTTGATTATGCCGAGGGATTCCGGACTGGCTGGCGTCCTCTCCCCTGGCAGATGGCCAGGCTGCCCCTCAGACACAGTTAAGTGAAGTCGGGGAGCAGAGAGTACTGGCCAGGCTCAGTTGGGACAGAAAACCCCCCAAACAAGAAAGCAACACGTGCTTATGAGCTCGCGGGGTAACAGTCCTAAGAGTAATAGTAAGACAACTGCACGTGTGTTAGCTCGATAGTGTCCTGTTGACTTTGATTCTGTGTCAGACCCTGTGCTGAGCGTTTTATATCATTTACTTGTTAGCATAACCCCATGAGCAGCAATCAGGGGAAACTGAGGCCCAAAGACTCAGGTGACTAGTTCATACAGTACAAAAGTGAGGTGAGGGTCTGAACTCAAATCTGCCTGCAAAATGAAACTCCCAGAGTAACTGTGGGCGGTGTCCAAGCCTCAGTCAAGTTCTTCACTATGGCTCAGGGAGCTCCTCTGAGTGCCCTGTTTGCAGATGAGACCCGCACAGCCTCATGGAAATATGGGGAAGGAGCTGAGATTTAGACATAGGTTGATCTAAGTCTCAATTTCACACATCCCTTTGTCTGTCTCTCTCTGGAGCCTCAGACCCTCTCACACTCCACCTGTCCCACTCTGTAGCTTCCTGGTCACCACAGAGAGCTTCCTGGGTGCTACTTCCCCCATTCCTTCATATAAGACTTTAGGCAGCCAGCCACTCTTCTAGTCCCAGAAGCCTGGGGAACTGGCCACAGGCCCCTAGTGGGCCCACTGCTTGCTGAAGATCACCCTGGACCTCACAGTCAGCTGCGGTTGGGGTCAGGCCAGGCAAGGCACCCTAGGTAGTAATTAAAGCATTTGCTCTGTCAGTATTTCGGGGACCCCATCCTGGAGGCAGCTCCTGCAGCAGTGACGCAGGGCCCTCCCCCTTCCCAGGGCCACACAGGGACTGCTGGGAAGCACTGAGAGCAGGGCCAGCTAGAGGCTCCAGATTGGACCCTGCCTGCATCATCGTGTGGCCTTGCTTGAGTCCCTTCCCCTCTCTGGGCCTTGTCCGTAAAATGCAAACATCACTCCTGCCTGCTTCATAGTAGGATTGAAATTCACCTGGGACCTGGCACACAGTAGGTACCAGACAAATGTTTGATGGTATTTACAAAACCTGTGTTTTCCAAGGTAAGATACCTGTTCTCTACCTGCTCCAGAGTCATGGGCACTTGTTACAAATACAGGCTCCTGGGCCCCACCTGGAACAGAAGAACTGGTGGTACTGGGGCCCTGGAGTCTGTCTTTGTAGCAAATGTACCCGGTGGCTCCCCAGCTGGCACTGCCCAGCACCCCTGCTTCCTGGCGTTGTGGGAGGAACCTGGCTCTGGGGCAGGCCGCTAAGCCTCCATTTTCTTGTGTGTAAATGGGAACAGAGATATTCAGCCCAGGGTTCCTGGGATGACTGAATGAGATACAGGCATAGCACATAGTAGGTGCTCAATAGATGAGGTTCCCCTTTCAGCCACCCATACCCCTTTGGTGGAAGAGGGAGCAGAGCCCCCCAAAGAGGGAATGAGGGGGTGTCTTGCCTCTCAGGAGCCTTGTCAGCAGGACCTGCTCCAAATCGATCTTTTTCCCCCCATTTTTGTAGGCAGCATCAGCATCTCTTGGGGTGGGTGAGGAAAATGTCAGCGTCAGCAGACTACGTGCCCCAGCCAGACACTGCTGCTCTTTATTAATTAACCGCCAGATGTTAGTTTTGCATCTTTTATCAGAAGGAGGTTTGTCATTGGGACCTTGTATGTCAGGCCACGAGGGAGAGGCAGGAAAACATCCCTTGGGGGCCCCTGGAATTGGCAGGGAGCTGGGGAGGGAGGCAGGAAGCCAAGAGTCCAATACCCTCCCATCTGGGGCACACAGCCCTTAGCCTGGAGCACCCCTCTGCCCTGGTCACCCCCATGCCTCCCTGGCAGTGTTCAAGGGCAGCCAGCTCTTTGGTCCTTGGAAGAAGGTCCTTGAAATGGCTACTTGTGCATCCACTCACCGAGGCCACCTTGGTGAGCAAAACAGACTCAGCCCTGCCCTCTGGAGCTCACAGTCTGCTGGAGAGACAGCCACAATCCAGTAGACCCAAATAAATAACATTATGACAAATTGTGATCTGTGTCATGAAGGAAACTGACAAGGTTCCAAGACAGAGGGCACAGAGCGGGAAGGAGACCTAATTTAGATGGAGCGGTTTCCCTAGGGAGGTGACATTTAAGTGGAGTCATAAAAAAGGAGCCAGAGGCAGAAGGTTCCAGGCAGAGGGGACAACAGGGGCAAAGGCCCCAGGGCAGGAATGAGCCTGGTACTTAAAGAACTGAAAAAAGATCCACATGGCTCCAGCATGGTGAAGGAGGCCGCCACCAACTGGCAGGTCGGCTGGGCCCAGATGAGGGTCCTTGAGGGAAATGGGCAGAAGCCACTGCAGATTTCTGAGCTGGGGATCAATGTGATAAATGGATGTCCATGTTAGGAAGACCCCTTTCTTTTCAGTGTGAGGAACAGATTGGCCACAACATGATCGAGGGTTGGTAAGACTCAAGCAACACCTCTGCAATGACCAAGTGTTTATCAGGCACTTACTGGGAGCTAGGTTGGGTTCCCATTTAAGAAATGTAGTGACTCCTGCCTGTAATACTAGCACTCTGGGAGGCTGAAGCAGGAGGATTGTTTGAGCTCAAGAGTTCCAGACCAGCCTGAGCAAGAGTGAGACCTATCTCTACTAAAAATACGACAACTAGCTGGGCATTATGGCTGGCGCCTATAGTCCCAGCCTCTCGGGGGCTGAGACGAGAGGGTCACTTGAGCCCAAGAGACTGAGGTTGCTGTGAGCTATGCTGATGCCACAGCACTCCACCCAGGGTGACAGAGTGAGACTCTGTCTCAAAAAAAAAGGAAAGAAAAAAAAGAAAAGACAAGAAAAGTTGGGGAGGCAGATCAGATGTAGGGGGTAAGGAAGAGCGAAGGGTCTAGGAGGCTCCAAGTTCCTTGCTCCAGATATATCTGAGCTACTTGTGTCCCCAATACTTCCAAGACCGGAATTATGGCTTGTGTTCATTTTAGAAGAAGAAATGGAGGCCCAGAGAAGTGCGACAATGTGCTCAAGGTCACACAGCTGGGAGCGAGCGTCAGGTCCCGTATTTGAAGCAGGTCGCCAACCACTGTCCAAGCTCAGGCAGGCAGAAGATAACAGCCCTTCCCTAGCCTGCTGCCCGGACAGTGCATTGTTCTTCCCCAGTTACCCCTGAAAAGGCCACTCTGGGCATCTGACCTGACTAGGCAGGAGGTCAGTAAGTCCCTGGTCCACGCTGCCCCAAGCCCTTGATTGGCACAGGGGATTGTAAATCCAGATTCAGGCTGGTGTCATCTCCCTCCAAATAAATAGGCCACCATTACTGCGGGTTATTAGTTTCTGCCTGATCCACATGCCATCTGATAAACAGGTGATTACTTCTCCCCCCAGTTTAGTTTCTGATTTGCATATAATAAATACTGCCCCCAGGAAGTGTGTGCATGTATGTTGGGGGTTAGAAAACAGGGCTCATGTCTTATTTATGAGAAACAAACAGGAGCACACGCTCGCATAATCAACACGTATTTAATCTGCCTCTTATTTGCCCTTTTGACTCTTAATCAGACCAGGTCTGTGAGTGGCTCTGCGTGTGTGTGTGTGTCTGTGTGTGTGTGCACGCGTGTGCACAGGCTGCAGGAGGATGCCCCTGCCAAGATCTTTATCCCACCCTGGAGAGGACTGATGGTTGGGGCATGATGTCAAAAGGGGCTCCTGACTCTTCAGGCTCACCCTGGGGGCTCTTTGAGGGGTAGCAGGAAAATCTAGACTTAAGATATAGAAGGAGGGCCTTGTCTCCCACCAACAACTCTACAGTAGCAAATGTTTTTAACATTGCCAAAATATGTCGGAACCATCAAAAGTACTTGGAACCAGTGATATGAATTGTGCAGTGTTAGCTGCAGTTCTGTTTGCAGCGACATCTAACATTACACATTTATCAGCATGATAGAGAAGCAGCACTGGGCTAGGAGCCTGTAGCTCAGTGGCTAGGGTGCCAGCCTCATGCACCAGGGTTTATGGGTTCAAACCCAGCCCAGGGCCTGCCAAACAACAATGACAACAACTACAACAACAACAACAAAAATAGCTTGGCGTTGTGGTGGGTGCCTGTAGTCCCAGCTTCCCAGCTACTTGGGAGGCTGAGGCAAGAGAATCACTTAAGCCCAAGAGTTTCAGGTTGCTGTGAACTGTGACACCACAGCACTCAACTGAGGGTGACATAGTGAGACTCTGTCTCAAAAAAAAAAAAAAAAGGAAGAAAAAAAAAGAAAAGCAGCACTCTAAGGAAAAAAACCCCAAAACACCAGCCAAGCACTGGGTACAGAACCAAGTTCACATGCTCATACACACTGGAGCTGAGACTTGAACTTGTGACTCTGAGTGCAAAGCCTGGGTTAGTGCTGTCTCATCATACCACCTTCCTATTATGATGAGGAAGAAATCCAGGGGAAACCATCAGCAACTTCACCTGCTGTCCTCCAGCTCCTGCTCCATTAATAGAGAAACTGAGACCAAAAAAGTGAAGCGACTTGCCTGTGGTCATACACAAAACCATGTAGAGTGTGGATTCGAATTCAGGTCTTAAGTGTATGTGTTTTTGTTCAAACAATAACTCTTTTATTATGGTCATCATTTCATGGCTGGGAATTTAGTCATGGTACAGCAGATTCAGCTTGCATTTGTTTCATGATGACCAGGCCCTAATTTGGAGTGGTTTGAATGACTAGAAATGTCTAGGGCCCCAGTTCTGTCTGTCAAATGAGTTTCTTGGTTCTTCCCCAAATGGCATATGCTGGGGTTGAAATGTCCAAGATGGCTCCTTCACTTACATGTCTGACACTTGGCCTGGCTCAATGTCTGGGGCATTTAGACCTGGCTGAACTTGTCCCTCCTCTCTACATGGCTTTGCCACTTAGCTAGTTTTGGGCTTCTTTACAATGTGTGGTTTCAGAGCAGTAAGACTTCTTAAATGGTGGCTGCTGGCTTCCATCAGAGGAAACGTTCTGAGATCTTAGATGTCTTTTCTATTTTGGTATGCTTATTTAGTTTGATTTGGTTTGGTTTTAGACAGGTGTCACCCAGGATAGGGTACAGTGGCAAGATCATAGCTCACTGCAACCTCAAAATCCTGAGCTCAAGTGACCCTCCTAGTTCAACTTCCTGAGTAGGTTGGACAACAGGTGCATGCCGCTATACCCAGCTAATTATTTTATTTTTTGTAGAGATGGGGCCTCACTACATGGGGTTGCCCAGGCTGGTCTTGAACTCCTGACCTCAAGTGATCCTCCTGCCTCAATCTCCCAAAGTGCTGGGATTACAAGTGTGAGCTGCAGTACCTAACCTGTTGTTATGAATATGTTGTTTTAAGAAAAACACAAATGATGCATGTGCATGTAAAAATTCAAACAATATGGAAAAGTGCAAAGATTAGAGGAAAATGTACAATCAAATTCTTCCAGAAATTAACATGTGGTGAACCTCAGTGAAAGAGTTCTTCTACAACAAAATTTAAAAATGAAGCCTAGGGTGGCGCCTGCAGCTCAAAGGAGTAGGGCACCAGCCCCATATACTGGAGGTGGCAGGTTTAAACGCAGCCCCAGCCAAAAACTGCCAAAAAAAAAAAAAAAAAAAAATTGAAGGCTAGCTGGATGGATGAATGGGTGAGTTACAGTGGGTAGATGTGTGGATGGATGAGCAGGTGGGTAGGTAGAAGGGTGGTAGATGAGTAGAGGGAAAGAACAAAAGATAGAAAGAAGAAAATAATTCTCATTGTTGAGGATTCTAAGACCTGAGGAAAAGGACAATTAAGGGTCTGTGCATGTTGTAGAAAATGATGGAAAGAATCTTGTCTCACTAGACCCTCACTCCATCCACTTGTTAGCCTGAAGCTGACCTTTTTTCTTTCTTTCTTTCTTTTTTTTTTTTTTTTGAGACAGTCTCAAGCTATTGCCCTGGGTAGAGTGCTGTGGCATCACAGCTCACAGCAACCTCCAACTCTTGGGCTCAAGTGATTCTCTTGCCTCAGCCTCTCAAGTAGCTGGGACTACAGGCACCTGCCACAATGCTTGACTATTTTTTGGTTGCAGTTGTCATTGCTTTTTAGCAGGCCCAGGCCAGGCTCAAACCCACCAGCCTTGGTGTATGTGGCCAGCGCCCTACTCACTGAGCTATAGGCACTGAGCCTGAAGCTGACCTTCTAACAGGCCTGTTCCCAATGGGAAGGTAGAACATTCCAAAATTAGACTACTTCCTTTTGGTGAATCATCTCAGAGGAGACAGTCTCCCGCACTGGTACCCAGCACCTCATAGAGCTGGGACAGGTTACTCTCAACCTGGCTTCCACACTAGCCACCTGCCTGCGTCTTCCTGGAACTCAACCTCTCATCCTTCCCTGCCCCTCAGTGGCTCCCTCTGCCTACTAGGTAGAGCCCAAACTGTTATTATTACTTCTACTACCACGGACACTATTGCCACTGCTGTTACTCCCACTGTTGCTATTACTACCTCTGTTATTACTACTATTACCATCACACTATCACTGCCTCTATTACTACTATTACTACCACCCCTGTTACTAGCACCACAATTACTCCCACTCTTTTTTTGAGACAGGGTCTCACTCTGTTGCTGGAGCTAGAGTGCAGTGGTGAAATCATAGCTTACTGCAACCTCCAACTCCTAGGTGTAAGGTTTGGGTCCCCAAACCCCAGACCATGTACTGGTACCAGTCCATGGCCTATTAGGAACCAGGCCGCACAGCAGCAGGTGAGCAGCAGGCAAGTGAATGAAGCTTCATCTGTCACTATCTCCCATCATCCCCGGAAGGGACCGTCTAGTTGCAGGGAAACAAGCTCAGGTTCCCACTGATTCTGCTTACGGTGAGTTGTATCATTATTTCATACAATGTAATAATAATAGAAATAAAGTATATAATAAATGTAATGCATTTGAATCATCCTGAAACCATCCCCCTGTACCCTTACTGTCCAGTCTGTAGAAAAATTGTCTTCCATGAAATTGGTCCCTGGTATCAAAAAGGTTGGGGACATGCTCGACACCCGTAGCTCAGTGAGTAGGACACTGGCCACATACACCAAGACTGGTGGGTTTGATCCTGGCCTGGGCCTGCTAAACAACAACCGAAACCAAAAAAACAATAGCCAGGTGTTGTGGTGGGTGCCTATAGTCCCAGCTGCTCAGGAGGCTGAGGCAAGAGAATCGCTTGAACCCAAGAGTTTGAGGTTACTGTGAACTGTGATGCCACTGCACTCTATGGAGGGTGACATAGTGAGACTCTGTCTTAGAAAAAAAAAAAAAGGTTGGGGACTGATGGCTTAAGAGATCCCCCTGGCTCGCCTCCCAAGTAGCTAGGACTATAGGTACACACCACCACCCCCGGCTGATTTTTTTTTAAAAAGACAAGTTCTCTGTTTGTTGTTCAGGCTGGTCCAGAGCTCCTGGCCTCAAGCAATGTTACTATCTCAGCCTCTCAAAGAGCTGAGGTCATAGGCGTGAGCCATCGTGCTTGGCACACTCCCACTATTGCTATTGCTACCACAATTACTATTATTATCACCACCACTATTACTGCCACTGTTCTATCCCTACCATCACTATTACTATCATCATTATTCCCACTGTTGCTATTACTACCATCACTGTTACTTCCACTGTTACCACTGTCTCTACCACCACTATTGCTACTGTCACAACCGTTTTTACCACTGTTAGTATTATTGCCATTTTCTACCACCACTATTACCAGTACTACTAATACTACCACTGCTATTGCTACCACCATTATATCCTTTTCTTCTGCAGTAATTTTTATGGTTATTTAAAAATTTTTATTACAAAGGTAACATTATTCACTATAGGAAAATTAAGAAATTAGAGATAATTTAGAAGAAGAAAGTAAAATTCACTACCAAATACCACCATAAAGAGATTCAACCTCCATGAAGCTCCTATTCCTGAGTAGGGCCTGCAGGGCCCTCCATGGCCAGCCACCACTCAGCTTCCCACCTCTCTGTCCATGGGCTCCATGTGGTCCTCTGACATGCCTAGACCCCCCACGCTGCTCTCTCCTTGCCTCTGGGCCTTTGCACATGACCTTCTTCCTGGATTCCATCTGTCTTACCCTGTACTCCCTGGGCTCCAAGCACAGGCATCAGGCCCTCCAGGAAGCCATCTCTGAGAGGCCACACTGCTTAGGCTGGGCCGGTGGACAAACTCTCGGGCCCCATAGTCCTCAAGCATCCTCTATTGGAGCATACCTCACCCTGAGTGTAGGTTCCTGTTTGCCTGTCTGTCTTTTCAAATATAGAATGCAGGGGCCATGAGTAGCTCACCTCTGTGTGCCTTTTATAGGCTTGCCAGATAGTAAGAGACTCTGTATGTGTTTGTTGAATGATTGAGTGAAGACCTTGATTTGGGAGTGTTTCTTAGAAAAGGTGGCATTCAAGCCATGCTCTCAAAGATGGTGTGTGTGTGTCTGTTCTGAGATAGGATCTCGCTCTGTCACCCAAGTTTGAATGCAGTAGTGTGATCACAGGTCACTGCAACCTCCAACTTTTGGGCTCAAGCGATCCTCCTGCCTCAACTTCCCAAGTAGCTAGGACTATAGGTGTGTGCCACTGCACCTAGGTAACATCTTAACAATTTTTTTAGAGGCTGAGCACAGTGGCTCATGCCTGTATTTCCAGCACTCAGGGAGGCTTAGGCTGGTGGAGTTTTTGAGCTCAGGAGTTTCAGACCAGCTTAAGCAAGAACAAGATCCCATCTCTACTAAACATAGAAAAACTAGCCAAGCGTCATTGTAGGCATCTGCAGTCTCAGGTACTCGGGAGGCTGAGGCAAGAGAATCACTTGACCCCAAGAGTTTGAGGTTGCTGTGATGATGCCATGACACTCTACCCAGGGGGACCAAGCAAGACTCTGTCTTTAAAAAAAAAAAAAAAAATTAGGCAAGGCAGCTTTTTCTGCACCAAGGGATGGGTCTTCTGCATTGACTTTGGCCTGGTCTCTCACCTGGGTATGGGGATCCCACTTCTGCAGGCCCTTCAGGTTCCCAGTGGCACATTCGAGGAGGCCAGGCAGCTCCTGCCCTGTCCACAGCACCAAGCAGACAACATCAGATGTGAGGAGCAGCGTTCCTCCATGTGCTATTGATTCTTCACAACTGCCCGCCAACAGACAAGGTGAACAGTTCACTTTTATGAATCCTTGTTAACGGTGCAGCAGGAGATATTTCATTTTAAGTATCCCTTTTCTGCTGGAAAAGAAGAAAAGAAAAATAACAGAAAATGTAAATTGTCTCATCATGGAGAGAGGCTGAAAGCTCTGAACCAGAGCAGAGGTTGCTAGAGCGTGAGGAGGGGAGGTCCACTTTGGGCCCCACCTCTCACCAGAGGTCAGGGCTGGCCCCAGGGAACCTTCCCAAAGTAGGGATTGGTGCGAAAGCCAAACTAGCAGGGGAGGGCAGTGTAGCAGGTGGTTAGAGCATAGACACCAGCTGCCCATCTAAATGGGCAAACAGAAAAGTGCAAGGATGTTTATGGCAACTTAAAAAAAAAACATAGGACTGGACACAGTGTCTCCTGCCTACAGTCCCAGCATTTTGGAAGCTTGAAGCCAGCAGTTTGAGACCACCCTGGGCAACATAGTAAGACCCCATCACTAAAAAAGTGTAAAAAATTAGCTGAGTGTGATGGTGCTCACTGGTAGTCCCACTTACTTGGGAGGCTGAAGTGAGAGGATTGATTGATTGAACCCAGGAGTTTGAGGCTACAGCAAATTATGATCACACTCCTGCATTCCAGCCTGGGTGACAGAGCTTGACCATGTTTTTAAACATAAATGATAATATGGCTTTTAAGTGGAGTACTATGTGGGGAGGAAAAAGAATAAGGTCATCCTGGGTAGACGAATAGAAAAGAAAGTATTAATACATGAGATGTTACTGAGTGGATGTAGCAAGTTGTAGGACAATTTGTGGTGTGCTACTACTTAGGTGAAAGAAAGCATAAACATTCCAGGTCAGACGATTAACTTTGCAAACTCATCCTAGGAAAAGTACTACATACCTCATTGCTGAATAGCACTACGGTCACTTTCAAAGTACTCTCCCTGGCCCTCTGGTGACCATAGTGATATTCACGCTAGCTCTTTTTCTAGGATGAGTTTGGGAATGTAATTGTCAGCCCTCGTATGATGACAGCTCTGACGGCCATTCCAGAGAAAGAGTTCTAAAATTGCTTTGAAGGATGGGCTAGGTGCTGGTGTGGGGACACAGCTCCCCAAGGGGAGCACTCCAGAGTTGACTGCAGTAGTTTCAGCTACGAGGCATGGAGCACTTTTTCTAGGATGAGCTCGTGGATTTAGTTGCCCAACCTTGTGCATGAATGTGTGTGGACAGAGTTGCACACAAATCTGTTCACATAGGTCCTCTCTGGGGAAATCGCAGAACAGGAGGTTTTCACTCTTTGTTCGCTAGTTTTACTTTTTTGCTAGTTTTATTTTTTACTGTGGGCAGTTTTACTATTATAATTTAGAAATTTAAGTCTCTTAAAATGTGAACCTGAGGGAGATGCTTTGTTTTATATCCTTCTCTATTATTTAAATATGATATGTCTGTAAGTATAAAAATATAATACACATTTTTTTTTGAGACAGAGCCTCAAGCTGTCCCCCTGGGTAGAGCGCCGTGGCATCACAGCTCACAGCGACCTCTAACTCCTGGGCTCAAGCGAGTCTCCTGCCTCTGCCTCCCAAGCAGCTGGGCCAACAGGTGCCTGCCACAGTGCCTGGTTAATTTTTGGTTGCAGCTGTCATTGTTGTTTGGCGGCCCCAGGCTGGATTCGAACCCACCAGCTCAGGTGTATGTGGCTGGTGCCTTAGCTGCTTGAGCCACAGGCACCGAGCCAATACACATTTTTTTAAACAAACATATATTGATCTTGGTGTCAGGCAGATGTGCTTTTTGTTCCCAAGCTTTCCTTGACCAGCTGGACGACATTAGGCAAGTTGCTTAACTTCTCTGAGTATCAATTTCCTCTGCAGCAAAATTGGGTGTTAATAAAATATACAGAGCAAGCTAGCAGCAAATACTAGCTTTATCATTATAGATTGTTATTATCTATCCAGGCAAACCCTCATATGCTGTCCCGGTTGGTGAGTTAACACCTGTCCCTGTATTAGGCTCACTCTATGAAGCTATTTAAAATGTTGTAGACCAGTGGTCCTCAAATGGTTTTTAGGTTTCATTCAGTTACAAATGAAATCATAATGTGAAGCTCAGCATGTGTAGGATAGCAACAGGAACACTGTATTAGCATTCAGAGTGGACATTTGTACCCAGTGGATATTCTCAGCCCTCTGTCTATCCTGCATCCTCTCCCCTTCTTGTGGCAACAACACCCTGACCTTTCATCAGGGGGAATCATCACAGCACTCTCATCCTCCTCCCCAGCACCAGAGATGGGCACAGACCCAATGCCTAAAGCATCCTTTGAACCTAATGTCTATGGCATCCTCTGACCACAGGTAAACGTCCAGATTATGATCAGTGGGGACCTGCCAGTCTTGACACTTCCATGAAAAGTGTGGAGAGAAGTTCCTTTTCCCCTGTATTTGATCTGGGAGGAGAGGAGAAGGGAAGGGTAAGCCCAGAGCTCCCACAGGACACCCTCAGAGCCTGAGAATGAAACCGATACTATGAAAGGTGGCCCACCTGATGGTGAAAACTTGAACCCTGGTGACCTGGGGAGAAGGCCCCTGAATCACACTGTGCCTGAAGCCAGCACCATTCTATGGAGGGCTTTTTGTTGCAGAAACCATTTTGCTCCAGTCAGTTGGGTTTTCTGTCACTCGCAACCAAAGGAAAGCTAAATGATATAATACATTTATTCATAAAGTCACTTAGGAAAAACAATGAAGGTGCTTTGACAGCCATTAACATTTAAAATCAGGAGTTAGGGATGACAGCTGCTGTCTTTTATCATCTTCTCATCTAATTTCCTTCTTTTTTTTTGGTATTGACTTATTTTTTATTTTATTTTATTTTTTAATTGACACATGATAATTCTACATTTTTAAGAGATACATAGTGATGTTTCCATACATATAATGTATAGCAATCAGATCAGGGTAATTAGCATATCCATCATCTCAAACATTCGTCATTTTGCACCCAGTTCTTTCTCTATGTGAGTTTGGTTGCCCAGTGTCAAGAAAACCCTGCTTCACAGGTAAGTAGTTATTAATAAAAACAATGGCTTGTTTGCAGTTTAACCTCAGACTTAGGGGCCCAGAGGCTGGAACAAGTCTAAATTCAAAGACTCAGCAGCTGTGGAGCCCAGAGGCAGCATTTGACCTCTCTGAGACTCAGTTTCAAGCACCCACCTCACTGGAGGCTGGGAACGGCAGATACGTCAATACCCGATACACGGAAAACATTTAGATAGTCCCTGACACCTGGTTCAGGTGAGCGATTGTTCTTATTCTACCACATTTCCACTCAGTGGAGCGCCTATGTGTTGCCTTGAGCTGACAGGTTCACCCGAATAAAACTTCACCTGGTATGTCAGTGTTATTGACAAACATCCAAGCTCTTTAAAAATTATTTATTTAGGCTCAGCACCTATAGCTCAACCGGCTAAGCTGCCAGCCACGTACACCTAAGGTGGCAGGTTCGAATCCCTAGCCCGGACCTGCCAAACAACAATGACAGCTGCAACCAAAAAATAGCCGGGCGTTGTGGTGGGCACCTGTGGTCCCAGCTACTTGGGAGGCGGAGGCAAGAGACTCGCTTGAGCCCAGGAGTTGGAGGTTGCTTTGAGCTGTAATGCCACTGCACTCTACCCAGGGGGACAGCTTGAGGCTCTGTCTCAAAAAAAAAAAAAAAATATTTATTTAGAAACAGGGTCTCACTCTGTCACTCAGGTTAGAGTACAGTGGCTCAATCAGAGCTCACTATAACCTCAATCTCCTCCAACCCTGGGTGGACAAATAGGCTGGAGAGCAAACAGTGTTACCAGCGGTGGGAAGGGAAGATCAATCAAATTGTCTTCATGGGAAAAGCCCAGTCATGTGCCCAGGAAGAATGTATTGGTTAAGGGGTAGAGCCCTGCCTTCCTGGGGGTGAGTACCCAGCAGCCCTGGAAGATCCTAGTTCCCTGGAACAGAAGAAAAAACTTTATCTATTGAGCATTCTCTGTGTGCCTAGTAACAATGACCATAATAGCTGGTATTTATTCAGTGCCCACAATGTAGTGCGTTCGGTTTAAGCCTCATAGAACGTCTTCAAGGTAATATCCTTAACTTTCCGCTTTCAGAAGAGAAACCTGAGGACTAGAAAGGCAAATTCCCACGCAGCAGGCCTGTCCAGCTTCAGAGTTCCTGTCCTACCTTCTGTGCTATTCTACATTCTGTGACTCCCATAATCCTTCCCAAACCTGCAAGGGTAGCTTAGTTTATGTCCATTTCACAGGTACAGAAAACAGAGGCCAAGAAAGGCAAAGTCACCTGCCCAAAGTGTCCTGTGAGCTGAGCCAGGCTTCGGCCGGTTCCATCTGAACTCCAGTCCTGGGGGTGTCCCTTTCCTCTGGCCTCCCTGAGCAAGACCCTGAGGAAGATAGAGTGGGTACATGGGCTCATTTCTGGCTCAGGGGACAGTGTGTATAGTGGAAATGGAAACCATAGACCCTCCCCCTTCTTCTTCAGTCTGAGGGATAGCTCAGTCTTTTTTTTTTTTTGAGACAGAGTCTCAAGCTGTGACCCTGGGTAGCGTGTGATGGCATCACAGCTCACAGCAACCTCCAACTCCTGTGCTTATGCGATTCTGTTGCCTCACCCTCCCAAGTAGCTGGGACTATTCTTTTGGTTGCAGTTGTCATTGTTGCTTAGTAGGCCCAGGCTGGGTTTGAACCCACCACCCTAAGTGTATGTGGCCAGTGCCGTAGCCACTGAGCTACGGGCACTCCAGCAAATCAATCTTTATATTTCTCTCTTAATATAAATGGCAAGCAGGTGGGATTTTATAGGTTTTGGAAAAATACAAAGCAATACAAAAATAATTTGTGTTAGATAATGCAGCTTTTGGCACAATCCTCAAAGAGACAAGGATTCTTCAGCCCTACTTTTAGTCTGGTCTTCTACTTTGAAGGGCGGTGAGGACTCCCCGAAGAGGTAATAGGCCCTTCACATATCACTACTTCTTTTTTTTTTTTTTTTTTTTTTTTTGAGACAGAGCCTCAAGCTATCCCCCTGGGTAGAGTGCCATGGCACCACAGCTCACAGCAACCTCCAACTCCTGGGCTCAAGCGAGTCTCCTGCCTCCGCCTCCCAAGTAGCTGGGACCACAGGCGCCCGCCATGACGCCTGGCTATTTTTTGGTTGCAGCCGTC
>CAUYTI010126131.1:0-28222 GCA_963575145.1 Galago senegalensis
GGTTTTGACACAATGACCATGCAAATAACATGAAATTTATGTGAACCAGCTTGATGAAAGTATGTCAAAATGTGTGTGAAGACACTACACTGTACCCCATGTTTGCATTAATGTACACAGCTATCATTTAATAAAAAAAAAATAGAAGATAAAAAAAAAAGGAAAACCAAATCACCTTCTCAGCTACAAAAAAAGTATTTGACAAAATTTTGCATTTATTCCTTATTAAAAATATATATTTCATCAATCCAGATATAGAAAGAAACTTCCTCAGCCTGACAAAAAGGCATCTACAAAAATAGATAAATAAATAAATAACAAAACCAAAACCTGTAGCTAACATCATCCTTAAAGACAACAGACTCGGTGCTTTCCCCTTTAGATAGGAAATAAAGCAAGGTTGTCCATTCTCATTACATCCATTCAATATTGTACAGGGCAATGAAGCCAAAAAAAGAAAAGAAAAAGCATATATATGCCTTGAAAAAGGAGGCAATAAAACTAACATTATTTGCAGAGGGCATAATAGTCGGTGGAGAAAGTCCTAAGGAATCTACAAAGAAGTACTAAGTGTGTTTGGCAAGGTCAACGCATCCAAAAAAAGACTTGTATTTCTATAAACTAGTAACAAACCTTGGGAAGTTGAAATGAAATAATCTACCACAACAGCAGGAAAAATATGAAATACTTAGCGATAAACTTGACAGGAGATATTCAAGATCTGTACTCTGAGAACTATAAAATGTCGCTGAGAGAAAGTAAAGACGGCATAAATAAACGAGGAGATAAAATGGCATTTATGGGTCAGAATACTTAATATGTTAAGAGGCTAATACTCACAGGCACTGATCCTCAGATGCAAAGCAATCCCATCAAAACCTCAGCAGGCTTTTTTTGCAGAAATTTACAAGGAAATTATATAACTTCTATGGAAAGACAAAGAACCTAGAAGAACAAAAATGATTTGGAAAATAACAACATTGAAGGAATTATACTGCGTGATTTTAAGTTGTATTAGAAGGCTACAGTAATGAAGAGAGTATCGGTGTGGTGTTGGCATAAAGCTAAATATATGGGTCAATGGAATAGAGCAGGGTTGAAAAACAGACCCATATATATCCCTTATATATCATGTATGTATGATTAGTTGATTTTCAACAAAGTTGCCAAAGCAAGTTAATGGGGAAAAGAACAATTTTATATTAAATGATTCTGAAACAATTTGATAGCCACATACAACAGGAAACACAGCACACCATATGCAAAAAGTATTCTAAATAGGTCATAAACCCAACTATAAGATTTAAAATTATAAAATTTCTGGGAGGAAAACATAAGAGAAAATCTCAGACTTAAAACTTAGGCTTTTAAATATGGAACAAGCACAACTTTAAAAGCAAATATCAATGTGAAGCACGAAATCAGAATTTCAATATTTTGTCCTTTAAGATACACTTAGAAGAAGGAAAAGGCAAATCACAAACTCAGAGAAAATGTTTATGGGACAGGTATTCAACAAAGGAAACACGAATCTTACAGTGCGAAAATATTCAAAGTCCAAAAAAGAAAATGAGCAAAAGAATGAAACATACACATTACCAAAGAGAACATATGAATGGCCAACACGCACATGCCACGATGTTCAACATCACCAGCGTCAAGGAATAAAAATTGAAACCGCAGTGGGACACCTGCTGATTCCAGGGTGGGCAAGGTTGTTAACTGGCGGAGACTCGTACACTACTCGTGGACATGTAAAATGATACAACCACTTTGGATCGCTGTTCAGTAGTTCCTCACGTAGGCATAAACCTGCCACGTGATACAACCATTTCACTCCTAGTATTTAAGGGAAATAAAAGCTTACGCCCTCACAATCTTTGCAGCAGCATTATTCCTAATAGCCAAAAAGTCAATGCCCATCAACAAGGGAGTGGGAAGACAAATTGTGATATATCCATACAAGGAACACCACGAGTGTCTTGAGGCCCCCTGTTCCTCCCTCTATGGGGTTTTAGGAGGTGTCTCCTTTACACAGCCCCAGACTGGAGGGGAGTCTGTCTGATAACAGAGAATTTAAAATAAAGCACTCTGCCTCCCACCTGACGGGCACAATGCAGGGATATACGGCACACGGCCCGGGTGCAGGACGTAACTGTAACAGGGTCTTTACCTAATAGATGCAAACAGTGTAAGGTAATCACTTGTACTCTCACATCTAAAATAAAATAACATAAGGATTCTGAGAGTGACCTACCCTAGCACCTTTGCACTCCCCATATCTACAGTCCCTATCTCCAACCTGATTGAGGAATCCGGGCCCATTTCCATCGTTAAGTAGTGTTGAGAACAGAGCTCAGCGGTTAGGATGCCGGCCACATGCACCGGGGCTGTTGGGTTTGAACCCGCCTGAGCTGGGTAAGCAAACAAACAACAACAAGAAAATAGCTGCACGTTGTGGCAGGTGCCTGTAGTCCCAGTTACTAGGGAGGCTGAGGCAAGAGAATTGCTTTAGCCTGGGAGTTTGAGGTTGGTGTGAGCTATGACGCCACCGCACTCTACCCAGGGCGACATAAGGAGACCCTGTCTCAAAATAAAAAAAAGAGAATGTCAGTAAGGGCCAGTAGTGGGGGCCCACACCTGTAACCCGAAACACTCCAGGAGGCTAAAGGTGGGTGGACCACTTGAGCTCAGGAGTTCCAGACCTGCCTGAGCAAGAGCAAGACCCTGTCTCTATTAAAAATAGAAAAATTAGCCAGGCATTCTCAACTACTTGGGAAGCTGAAGCAGGAGGATAGCTTGAGCCCAGAGGCTTGAGGTTGCTGTGGGCAAGGCTGATACCATGGCACTTTAGACTCTAGCCTGGGCAACAGAGTGGACTCTGATCTCAAAAAAAATAAAGGAAAAAGAATATAAGTAAACCTGGATACATCTTCATACCTTTGCAAAATGGAGGAGAATGCGTTACGCATTCTTTTTTCCCCACACAGGAATTTTGGCTTGGGAAATATGGCCACTGGGCTTGGTGGCTTTTGTTTTCTTCTCTAACTTCTCTTGGTGTGACTTTTCACGCATTTTTGATACCCTAGTTTACGACACTATCTTATTTTGACTCTGTTCAGGGAGCAGTGGTATAGTCCTTTAAGATAAAGTGAATTACAAACTTAGCTGTTCCACTCACTAGCTGTGTGACTTTGAGCTAATTACTTAACCTCTCTGTATCTCAGTTTTTACGTTTGACAAATGGGAATGACCAGAGAGCTATTGAGCAAGCAAAGCTCTTAGCATTGGGCCAGCACTAAGTGGTCAGCAAATATCTGCTACTCCTAGTACACTAACCTTGTTCTTAAAGGGGCCTAACAATTGTATCACCTTAGCGCACTGAGTCATAACAATCACTCTCATTGGATGATTCCCCCAGAGAAGAGACTATATTTCAGCAAGGTCTTGTTATGGGAAATAGATTCTAACTGGGATTTCAGGCACCATCAAAGTGGACTGCGGAAGGGACCAAATCATGTCCTGTCACAATATATGTCAGAATGACATGAGAAGCTCATTTAAATTAACATCTCCGAGGGACAGCCCCGGAATCTGCATTTTCACAAATCTTGCAGACAATTCTCATTTCCAAGAAAATTTGAGAATCCTTGTGGATGGCACATGTATCAGAATATAATTT
This sequence comes from Galago senegalensis, assembly GCA_963575145.1. Classification (NCBI taxonomy): domain Eukaryota; kingdom Metazoa; phylum Chordata; class Mammalia; order Primates; family Galagidae; genus Galago; species Galago senegalensis. The sequence continues at coordinate 3,683 of CAUYTI010126131.1, forward strand.
TTCCCCATTTTCTCTTGCTGTTACATCCTCATAGTCCTGTCTCCTCAATTTCTCATTCTTACTTTTGTGTATATTTATGTGTAAAGGGAGAAAGAAAAAAAGTGTGCAAAGAGAAAAAACTCTTAGTTACCTGGAATTATTTTCCTCTTATTTTGTTCTTTTCAGGACTTTTATAGCCACATTTTTAAAAATGTCTGTACCTCTGCAGTTATGTGTATTGTACATACTGCCTCCAATTAACACCATACTACACGCATTGTTTCATTGTGGTGTTTTTCTCCGCTCTTGCTTCCTGAGCCAGGTAACCAATGTGGATAAACAGGTGCGTGCCTCTGTCCACATTCATCTTGTCTTATATATGTGTGTGTGTGTGTGTGTGTGTGCATGTGCGTGTATACACATATATATTTGGGGGGACCGAACATCTCCAAATATACTTTTGGTTTCACTTATGGTATGTATTATATAAACACTCTAAATTTTTTTTTCTTAAAGCTAAATGAATAAACGAAAAACAGGTGGTTGGTCTATACCTGTGCTTAAAGCACCTCATAGATTTCTGCAGTAAAGAAGGTCACTTCACCTTAATGAGGATCATATTTACTCTTTTGGTCTCACCTGTCATTGTCGGGTGAACTCAGGTCCCCTTAGTTCATTACCACCAATAGTGCCTGTCAATAACAGAGAGTGTGCCTGGAATGCTCAAGCATCTGGATCTCTAGAAGTTTCTACTCTTTTTAGGAAATGGCAGCAGTGGCTTATAAGGTGAAAGGCTTGGTCCTGGTCCTATGGGTCATTAACTCCAGTCTCTCCTTAGGCCTCAGTTATCCATCTATAAAAGATGGCTATTGAGCTGAAACAGGGTTTCCCTCTGCTTCCCCCAGGACCATCTGTTTCAGAATCCTACGCACTAGTTAAAGTACAGATCCCCAGGCCTTGTTGTATATTCAGTGGTGGACTCAGGAGTCTAGATGCCTAACAAGTCTCACAGTTGATTCTGATAGAATATTAAAGGCTGAACACCACAGATTTGTGGTTAAACCTCCCAAGTGGGGTTGAATTCCAAACTCTTCTTTGTTCCTTCTCAGGCAGAAGGGGGTTAACCTGACCTAGCCAATCTGGTCCTTGTCTGCACTTGCAAGAGCTACACTGGGCTTCAGGGAGGAGATTTTACTGACACCTGGCTACCTGCCCAGCTGCTTTGTGGCCTCCCACAGGTCATGGACAGGAGCCAAAGCAACCACAGCTGGCCTGATCTGTAATATCTCAGACCTCAGAAGGCCACTCCAGCTGTGGCTGGGCCTCCAGTCTGCAGACAGTACCCTGGGATATGGCCAGCCTCCTCTTACAGTGCCTATGGGGACTTATCTTTCTTCCTAGAACCTGAGATTAAGGCTGAAATCCTAGGTGTCCAACACATATCAGAAGCCCAGTGCAAGTTAGATGAATGAATGCAGAATACTGAGTGAGTAGAGTACTAAGTACTTTTTGGGCTAATAAGTATCACTAAATGAAATACAAATGCTTGGTGTACAGTAGGTATTTTAAATGCTCCTGTAGCATGGTGTCCCAGAAGACTAGGAGAATTAGCTCATGACCTCCAAAAGTCCTGAAACCAGGAACAGACTGAAGTTGGTGTATAAGTACCCCAGCGCCCTTACCTCTCAGGAAGGTAACTCTGAGACAGGTCTATCGGGGTTCCTCAGAGGGATGGAGCCCCAGACGCCCATGTGGCCACTTGCTTGATAACACACTCTTCCTTTGGCTCTCTCCCCCTTGCCTCTCTCATTTCTCCACTCCACTACTGATGGTTCCCAAGGTCACCTTCCAGACCAACCCCTTGCACTCCAATCCTTGCCTCAGGGTTAGTTGTTGAAGGTCTCCCTGCTAGAATAACTGTTGAGTGGACGGATGACTAAATATTTAATAAACAGAGCTGGAGGGCTAAAATGCTGTATGCTTAAAACATAGGAAACCTTTGGGGAAGGTTGCCAAATAAATGGTATTTGGTAAATGGATGGAGTTCAAAGTAGATCCCTATAAATCTGGTACTTGAATTCTTGGTACCAAAAAAGCACTTTTTGAAAAATTGAATAAGTAAATGAATGAACGATCATTGAGTGCAGTTAAAGGTTAGAAGTCTGCTTTTGTACATGGTGTTCAATAAATGCTTTTCGTGTGGATAGGAGAGAAAGAAAGAAGAGAAGGGAAATAAGGGAGGGAGGAAAGGAAGGAAGGAAGAGAGGGAAGGACGGAGGGCAGGCAACTTGGGGCCTTAAGTGGCCTAGCACTGAGCATTCATGAAGGATCCTATAGGACCCCATTGGTCTGGTCTGGTCCATGCTCAGGCCTCAGGTTCTCCCTGCCCTGCTCAATCCCTTTTCATAACACTCCAACTAGCCCTCTTTCGAGTCATTACAAATGCTGCTTCCTTGGCCAGGTAAATGGATGGAGTTCAAAGTAGATCCCTATAAATCTGGCCAGGTCCTCCTTATTCTTAACTAAGTCTCAGCCAAGACTTGGCTTCTCAGAAAAACCCTCCTAGAGCTCTCCATCACGCTATGTATATATACAACAGTAATCGTGCTCACATCAGCTGGTATTTCTCACTCTCTAGTAAGTTATTCAATGGCCCCTCCTGCCATTTCATTTCCTGGAATGAAAACTCTCATCTGCTTTTCTGGTGTCATTATGGCACCTGGCACATAGTAAGTGCTCAATAAATATTTGGAGCAGGCTCAAGTGATGACATGGCCACAGCTCTTGGTCTGGTTTTAACTTTACATCCGAGGCTTTCCTTGGGAAGGGCTAGGGTCCCAGAAACCTCCACCCACACACATGCTATATCCCACCCTACAGCACCCTAACCCAGCCAAATGGCAAAATGCACCCAAAATCTGGGAAAAGCCTTCGACAAGTCATCTTAGAATAGTAACAGCTCTGTCCCAGCCAGCGCTGTCATAGGCGGCTTAATTATGGTAATTAGGGCCCACATTAAAACATGATTATAACATAAAATTGGAATTAGCTGTAAAACACATCCAAATTTTTCGGTATGCTTATTGATTTTCTTCCCCTGTTAATCAGAGGGCTACAGTAAATTCAGATAGATCTGGTATAATTAAAACTGAGCCTGTAAATGCTAGTGAAAGCTCTAATTAACATCTGTCTTTTGTTCAGGACAGTGAGGTTGGGGTGTATAATTTTTACAGAGAACATAACGAGGGCATTTGGGTTTCTTTTCTGGATCCCCGGTGGGGCAGACCACACTGTTCTCATTTCCTTCTTTTAAAAAAAATACCATAGACACCTGTTTGTTCTCATTTCTTTTTAAGAGGAATTGAAAATTGTTTTGAAAAAAGATGCAAGTCATGAAGACACCTAAGAAATGACTAAACAAAAAGTAGATGGTGTAAAGAAAACCAAATTAGTCGAACGTGATGATTAGAGGCACGTAGACAAAACCACCAGCTGAATTGCTCTCATTTTGGTGGAGTGGTTTGAAATCAGGTGACTTTGAATTCAAGTCTTAACTGTGCAGTTTACTAGCTGTGTGATCTTGAAAAAGTGGGGTTCTTTTGGGGGGGGGAGTTTGCTTTGCTGAGCCTCTGTTTCCTCATCTGTGAAATGACAATAATGATAGAACCGATCTCACAAGACAACTGGAAGGCCTAATGAGGTAATGGATTTTTCAGCATGTAGTAATTCATTAATAATTAGGAGTTGCTTTCAACCTCATCAACAGCAACCATCATCTTCAACATCAATTACATCATTATTATTATTTTCATCCCATAAGGGGAAAACTTTTGCAATGGTTGCCATGGCTCTGGGGAGCTTCATGGTGTGGTGGAAACACCGTGACTTCGGATTCTGGGAGCCCCCAAACCTGTGCCACTCAGGAGCTCTGCGAACCTCAGTCTAAGTCTGTTTTCTCGTTTGTAAAATGAGCACAACTTTCCAAAAGATACTGGGGCTGTAATGAGTGATGTGCATTATGCCTGTCATAGAGCTAGTCATTTAACTAATAACTGACCCCCTATCTCTGATATCCAGTCCTTTCTCTTTGATAGATTGCTTAGGTGGTGGTATATCTCAGGCAAGCACAGACTAGAAAATTGTCTCCAGGATTCTAATCATCAGGCTTCATTAAGAGGCATCCTGTTGGCTTTTTGGTGCTGCTGCCTGCAAGGCTGATACTCCACTGTCATGGCCTTAATTGCTGGGGAGTTTCTGTCATCTGTGCTTGTGGCAGGGAAATATTCCACATGTTCTGTGCACTTCTCAGCTTCCCCTGTGGTTAGAATGAGGCTGTGTGTCTACTTCTAACTAAAGACTCTGAGCAGAAACCTGGCAATTCCATCTGGAGAAGAGTTCAATGCCAGTGGCCAGAAAGCAACCTGCAGAGATGACAAAATTGTAGGATAGAGGTGATACGCATCACCAAGTCACTGAAGGGAAGATGGTCACCCTGCAAAGCAGCTGAAACCCCACAGGACTTTTGTGAGTGAGAAATAGACCGTTGTTATATTAAGCCACTGAAATTTGGAAGTTTATTTGTTATGACAGCATAACCTGACCTATACTAATTAAAACAATTGGTCTCTGCAATCAACTCCACTTTGTTTGTGACTCTTACTCTGAATGTACTAATGGCTTGGTAGCTATTGTAATTCCCAAACTGATGTATCTTCTTCCAGAATGGATTTGGGGTACCCTGGAGGGGACCTGGAACTTCTGAGTCCAGAGATTTTCCATGACACTCATGTCCTTTAATGCAACCTGAAGCTTGTTCCTCACAGTTTGGAGGCCTCAGGTAACTGAGAAGAAGGAACACAGACATCCCAAAGCATCAGGGCCCTGATCAGCTCCTTCTCAGCCATGTAGCCCACACACACATATTGGGGTGTCCAATGGAGTTGGTATATCAAATACCATGGACATCTATTATCTTCCCCCACCAGAATCTATACTCAACTTTATGTTGATAGTAGTACTTTAGTTTTATTTTGATAAGCACCCACTGAATACAATATTGATGTGCTTGTCACAACAGTCTCCACCCTGTTCTGCCCAGGAGGTGGACACATGACTTAAGCTTGGTAGTGATTCATGCCAGGTGCAGCCCCTGGGAAGGACTGGGAGGGCCCTCACCTCCTAGATCCTCAGAAATGCTTTGGTACTTTCTCAGGCCTGCATTTCCACCTCTGCTTTGGTCCGTCAGATACTCCTAACAAATCCCTCCCATCTTTTTCCAGCATTTGCACCTTTTTGCAAAAGAGCCTTAAGTAATACACAGTAATGAATTTCATCCAGGGTCACATTGGGTGTCTTATTAGTCCCTGTTGCCCTATTATTCTAAGTTTAGAATGCATTTTACATTTGATGTAAAAATAATCATAAACTAAGTAAACATAACCCAGAGGATAAGGAAAATGTAATGTCATTTATTCACTCAACAAACATCATCAGTGCCAACTATGGCCAAACACACTTCTAGATGTTGAAGATAAAGCAGCAAACGAACCAGAGCCAAATCTCTGTCCTCATGTAACTGACACTCTAGTTGGAACAGGCAAACACTAATAGATAAAAATATAGGATTCAGGTTGGGTGTGGTGGCTCACACCTATAATCCTAGCACTCTGGGAAGCCAAGGCTGGTGAATTGCTTGAGCTCAGGGGTTCAAGAACAACCTGAGAAAGAGCAAGACCCTATTTCTATCTAGTAAAAATAGAAAAACTAGCCAAGTGTAGTGGCAGGTGCCTGTAGTCCCAGCTACTCAAAGAGTTGAGGCAAGAGGATTACTTAAGCCCAAGAGTTTGAGGTTGCTATGAGCTATGATGATGCCATGGCACTCCCCAAGGTGACAGAGTGAGACTCTATCTAATATATAAATATATATATCTATTTTTAAATATATATATATATATATATATTTTTTTTTTTTTTCCGATGCTGAGCCCTTCTGTGGAGAATAAAACAGGACAGGACAAGAGGCCCATGGGGCAAGGAGCAACATAGGGAGGGGTTGCAATTTTAAACCCATTAGCCAGGGAAAGCCGAGCTGAGATTTGAGCAAAACCTGGATTAGAGAGCCACGTGTGCTCTTGTTCTTTCCATTTTGCAGGTGATTTGGTTTATAGGTTGTTGTGGGAATGGGACCTGACACTTAATAAGTAGGCAATAAAGATTTGCTGGGAAACAAGAGCACAGACAAGTCCTTGCGTTCAGATGCCAAGGAGTGCTGGGGTATGTTGGGGGCACCAGCACTCACCCTCCAGTCCTGAGAATCCTGGAGCTGCTGCTTCCTGGGGTGCTGGTAGAGCCCCTCTCCCTTCAGGCCATGGGAACCGCTAAGACTATGGCAATCACCAGACCCACCCTTACACTGCTCTGATTAGGGGCCTCCAGGTAGGGAGGAAGGAGAGAGAGAGAGAAAGAGAGAAAGAGCTAAGAGAGAGGGAAATGCGCTGTCCTAACCAGGGAAAGGCAGGTGGAACTCCAGGCCCTCTGCAGGAGTTTAGTGGAGTATGTCTGAGATGGACGGGAACAGTTTTCCTAACATCTCCAGTTCCTCCCTGCTGCCCCACCCTGCCATATTTGAGAAATGTCAAGAGCATGAGTTTGGAATATGGATGGACTTGGATTCAAATCCGGTCTCTGCCTTTGCCTGCCTATGTGAACTAGGGCAATCTCACCACTCTGAGACTCAAATCCATTATAGTTATAGATCAAAGTGAGGATTAAAATGATCGCGGAAGGTACTTAGTCACATGCGGAGCACAGAGCGGGTGCTCAGTCACCATCAGATGCTGCTTGTCACTCTAACTAGGTCTGAGGATCTTGGCTCAGTCCTGGCTCTAGGTCCCTGGACTTTGAGGTGGACTCAGCCCCCCAGGAGACCCTGATCCTTGCGCCTTCACACAGAGCCAAGGTTAGGTCTTGGAGTAGGAACCTTGACTGCAGCGGCTGTTGGTCCTGGCTGCATATTGGAACTAGCTGGGGGACCTTAGAAAATCCAGATGCCTGGGCCCACTCTCAGAGAGTCTGATGTCATTAACTTAGGGCGTACCCTGGGTTTCAGAATAGCTAAAAGCTCCCTGGGTGATTCTAAAGTGCAGCCAAAATTGACAAGCACTACCCAGAGCTTTGATTTTAATCCTCCATATTTATTCCCAAAGAATAAGACACACCCAGATACCGTGCCTTCTGGCAGACTCAGAGACACCTGAATTATTTTTTTCTAATTTGGTTTGATCAGCGTTTGTTGAGCATCCACTGTGTTCCTGGCACATTGTTAGACGCTGAATATGGCTCTGCCCCTATCCCCAAGTACCTTGGAGTCTGGTGGCCACACAGTGACTAAAGGCTATGCTTGAGGGAACCACAGGAGCAGGAAGGGAAGGAATCTCCCGAATGAAAGGATAGGTGACAAAGAAGGGGGGTTGAGGGTTACACCTAAGTTAAAACTTGGATAAATGAGTAGCGGTTGGCCTGGCCGAGGAACGAGAGGAAGAATGGTGGCCGAGGTCGCCTGAGCAGCATGAGCAAATACAGAATAGTGTAAAACAGGAAGGGAGGACTGCCAGCCACACCCCCAGCACTCACATCACAAAATGAGGGACGCCTACAGGCAGGTCTGTGTGGCAGGGCATGGGAGAGACAAAGGGCAGGAAAGGAAGGCAGACAGGAGAAGAAGGCAGACAGGAGAGGCCTTACAGCCGTGCTAAAACCAGTGACCTTCATGTTCTGGGCACTGGGGAGCCATGGCAGGCTATAGGTTAAGGGGTAGCCTTTATCCTGACTTCAGGTCCAGCTGCTGTTGAGCACAGGCCTGGGGACATAGGGAGAAAAAAAGAAAGCCTATGTCTGGCAATTTTCTCCTAAGCAATTTTCTCCCATTCCCTTCTATCATGTAGAAAGCTGAAGTTATCCTGAGGACGTCACTGCCATGGAAACGGTAAGAGAAACAAACAATGCAGGCACTGTATAAAACTGTACATATAGGCTGTTTATTTTTCATACCGTTATTTTAATAGGTGGGGATGACAGTGATGGGCCAGAAAACAGCAGGCTTCAGTGGTGCCGCTAATGTCGCCTCTTCTTGAAATGACTTGAAATCCTCGCAGACATTCAGACATTGGCACTTAGATCACGTCTCTGGCTGGGAACTCCCGCTGGTTTAGAATCTCACTGCAGGGGCAGCATCACCTGCTCTGGAGCAGAAAGATAGTGTTGCCAAGTGGTTATAGACTCAAATCGGAGGTCAGACAGCCCTGGGTTCAAGTCCTACATCTGTCATGGTTATGGATTGGTGACTGTTGGCAAATTTCCTCACCCCTCTGAGCGTCTGTTGGCTCATCTGCAAAGTGGACATTCATTCATTCATTCAAAAGTTAACAAGACTGTATTGAAAACCTCCTTTGTGCTAAAAAATGGACCTTACGTTCATAGAGCTTTAGAATCTAGTGGAAGGACCCAGATAATACACCTGTAAACACATAAACGAATACGGAAGGTAATTGTAGATAGGACACATGCTACAGACGCAATTGTTAAAATGAGGGTTATCCTCTATGAGGAGGTGTCATTGTAGCTGACTACAGAGGATGAGAAAGAGTCAGTCGTTTATTCATCAGGAGGAAGGGTCTGCCAGGTGGGGGGCAGCAAGAGGAAAGGCCCAGGCAGACCTGAGACTGGAAAAGTTTGCAGCTGGAGCCTCCTAAAGAGGGGAACAGATAAGGCCAAACAGGGAGGAGGGACCAGATCAGAAGTGTCCTATCAGCTAGAGTAGGAGTTTGGGTTATTAATATTAACCTCCTAGGGCGGTTGTGAGGATTCAACGAAACATCAAATGGTAAACTCTAAGCAGCTGCTTAAAGTGTTAGCTGTCATGACTCTCCTCAGGGTAGTCAGAGTAGAATCCATCCTCTCTTCAGCATGGAAGCTGACACTATAGAATCATCAGGTTTCAGAACTGAGAGGTCGTTTTTCCCAATTCTACTTTTCCGTGCAAGTGAATTATGATCAGAGAGGATAAGGAGACAGAGTGGTCACACAGCAGGGAATAGTGGGGAGGGGGGTGCTCTGGGCCTTCTGACTTCCACCCACTGTCCCGTGGGCTCTAGAACTTCAGCCCATGCCATCATCTCCCCTCCTCAAAGGAAACACTGCTCGGCCTCTATTCCTGCTGATATTGGGCCCCACATCCTTCTGGGGGATGGTGTGGGGTTATGAAAACCCACAGACCTGGTGTTCCTCAGCATGTGACTTCTCCCCCTGAGCCTGCGAGGATCCACAGATGTTGCTTCTCTTCTCCCCTCTTCCTGGCATGGAGGCTGTGTCCTCCTGTGTTCTCCTGGGCTTTAGCTGGGAGCTGGGAGAAAGGACCAGACCTTGCTTAGCAGGGACTGACCCAGCCTGGCATTTTCAATATTCCATACTGAAGAGAGTGGTGAGGTCTGAGCAGAAGGCAAAGGGCTGATGAATGTTTCTGGAATGGACTAGAACATCACTGCCTTGGTTAATTTTGAGCAAGAAGAGTCATATGAAAAATGGGCTAGATTGGCCCAGTCCCCAGGGGGCTTGGAAGTTTTACTTATTCTGCACCCTTAGCCCCACTTGGACTTTCTTCTGGATCTAGATATTTAAAAGTACACTTAATAAACCCTACAGGAGAAGAGCTTTTTCTAGCATGTGTGCTGTTTTTCACTTACAATTTGTATGCTGTGTAACAATTCCTCCCATTTACCAACTACCTAACATGGGCTGGGCATTCCGTTCAGCGCTGAATGTATATCCCCGTTTTATGCCCACAATAACGCTACAAATATTCTTCACCGAGGACAGACGAGGAAGCTGAGGTTTAATAGTTACTCACCTGGAAGGAAGTGCCCCGTGAGCCTCAGGCATGTCTCACTCATATAAACCTGCTGACTCCAAAGGACACAGGAGCTCACTGGGTCCCCAAACATGGAAGACGTGGAACAACCCTTATATTCATGCTCCTCTGCTGAGGTAGGCTGTTCTTTTATGGTCTGGAAAATGTATGGATCGCAGTTTGCAATGCCAACAGAGTATATAAGTATACACAATATCGTTAATTGATTTTTCCCCTGACCTTTGAGGCCCAAGAACATAACCCTTTGTCAGGAAAATCTTGTGTCTGGGTTTGCCAGAACTTGATCCAATCAGATATGTTTGTCCCTCTCTTTCAGCTTCCTTCGTGCTCCTGACAGGCCACTGGTTTTCCTTCCTGTCTGGCCAGACAAGCCCCTGGAGAATGCCCATCCATCTTGCAGGCTCGCTTTGTATTCTGTAAACTTTCAGTTTGAAAATAAAGGCATTGTCTCCCTGCCGAATCTCTCCTGTGCACAGGCATTTCTCAAGAGCCAGGGCAGGTTGTACAGACAGACCAAGCATTTCCAAGGAAACCAGAGGGGTATAATTGCTTCTTTCCAGGTAATGTAGGTGTGCCGGATGGGGCTGGCTGCATCACTGCTGATCACCCCTTGTTAGCATTCGGTCAGAGTGACGTGAGTACCACAGGCCTCTTGCATAAGGCTGCAGGGCTCATCTGCAAGCTACAAAAAACAGATACCGTAAAAACCAGATAAGGAAGACACTAGACACTCCACCTTCCCCGCAAAGACCCAGGCTGGGTCTATCTTCTGGGCTATATTATCACTAGGACTTTCAGTTTCCTTCTTTTCATTCTCTCCTTCTCTTTTAAGATGTCTTCTTTTATATTTCATTTTTACTAGAAGACAAAAGATTTTTATTGCTCCCCTCCTCCCCATGATTAAAATCTTCCCAGCCATCAGATGTTCCAAAAGGAAAAACCCTGCTGGGTTTGGAAGGGGTGGGGGTGTGAATAAACGTCCATTGGTGGAGAGAATCGTCTGTCACTGAGCATAAACTGTCTGATGAACTCAAAATCAAGCCCTTGATTAATTATGATCTGTGTAGACAAAGAAGTAGGATCACAGAAACATGATGACAATGGCTACCGTTAATTGCTACAATCCTGTTTCAGCCTCAGGGCCTTGCACTTGCTGAGTCCTCCACTGGGAATGTGCTTTCCTGTCATCCGCACTTGGTATCTCCTTCCATTAGCTTTTCTGTTTAAATGGCCCCTATTCTAGGAGTTCACCCATCCCAACCACTCAGAAAGAGCTTGCCTTCTTTACTCTCAAGTCATTATTTTATCTTCTTCATACAACCTTGAGCTCTCTTAAATTCTTATTAAACACTTTACCATCTATGTCTCACCCATATAAGGCAAGCTCCAGAGAGGGGGAGTTTGTCTGTCTCTTATTCACCACTGTGTTATCAGTACCAGGAACAGGGCCTGACACATTTTTTAAAATGTGTGTTGAAAGAACGGATAGATGGATGGGTAGACAAATGAACAGAGAGTTTAATGTATGCTGTGTGCACTCTCCTAAGGGCTTTATAATGATTGTATCATTTAATCTTGAATGACAGCCTTTCACCGAAACAATTTCAGGGAAGTTAAGTTAGTTGTTCAAGATCACACAGCTGTTTGTAGGGAAAAAAACAGACAAACAGAGGTCATGTTTCAAAGCTCAGGCTTTTAACCGCACTGCTAGTATGGAACATGAATCTTGAAAATGATTTTGGTCCTATGTTGCTAGATTTCATTAGACTTTTAGCCCTAGAGGACCAGATGGGGCCTGCTTCATCCACAGCACCCAGAACTGAGTCTGGCACTTGGTAGAGGCTCAGACAATATTTGTAGATAAATGAATGTGTGGATGGATGGATGGATGGATGGACAAGTGGGTGAGTGATTAGATGAAAAGCAAGGTGGATGGGTAGATGATTAGCTGGAAAGGGGGAGCGGGGAGGGACTGGTGGATGTACAAATGGATGGGGGGGTGAGTGGATAGTTGAATAGATGAATAGGGAAAGTCCCAGATAGGCTGCTAACCCACTTAATATCATATAGTAAGTTATCAGAGGAAGAATCAGAACTCAGGACTCTGATCTAACCTCACAACACCAAATATTACAGGAATGGAAGAAAAAGTATCCAATGTACACAGCCCTTCTATGAAACTAATATATACTTTGCATATGAAAGAAACAACTTAACTCTAGGCCAAAAATATGGGGAGGGGAAGGGGAGGAGGGAAGGGTGGCTGGGTGGTGGGAGGGTAACCGGAATGATCACCCATATCTCTGTCTAACAAGGGTACAAGTGAACCTTTTTAGAACTAGGATGTTAAGGTTTTGACATAATTTTAAATTTCCTTCTTAATTTCTTCAGTGTTCCCTGGTCATTTAGAAGCATACTATTTAATTTCCATTTGTTTGCATGTTTTCCAGTGTTCCTCTTATTATTAATTTCTAAATTTATTCCACTGTAGTCAGAGAAAATACCTGAAACAATTTCAGGATTTTTAAAAATATTTTTAAGACCTTGTTTTATGGCCTAAAATATGGTCTATCCTTGAGAATGATCCATGAGTGGAGAAGAAGAATGTATGTTTTTCAGCTGTTGGATGAGAAATGTGCTGTAAGTATCTAATTGGTCTATTTGGTCCATAGCACAGATTAAGCCCAATGTTTCCTTGTTGATTTTCTGTCTGGATGATTTGTCCATTGTTGAAAATGAAGTTTTGAGGACTCCAATGATTGTATCAAGGTCAATCTTTCTTTACTTCTCATAATATATTTGCTTTACATATCTGGGTGCTCCATTGTCAAGTGCATATTCACTTACTTATTTTTCTAATAAGTGGAATTTTATTTTATTTTTATTCTACTTTGTTCTATCAACATTATATTACTATTATTATTTGCATTTGAGAATATTACAGGTATATACACATTTTGGTTACATTGTTTGTACATTTCAAGTCAAAATCTAAGTGTGCCCTTCACCCAGAATGAGTGCGCTATGCCCATCAAGTATGAATTAACCCAAACTCTTCCCCCCCAACGTACTTGATTCCCTTTGAGTTTTACTTCCCTATGTACACCTCAGTGTTAATTGACTACTTCCAATTTAGTATTGAGTACATATGGTGTTTGTTTTTCCATTCTTACAATACTAAGAATGGTGTATAGTTTGATCCAGGTTGTTGCAAAAGATACTAGATAACCATTCTTTTTTTAATGGGCGAGTATCCATCCATGGTATGTGTGTGTATATATATATATATGTCTGTGTGTGTGTGTATAGATATACACACATATATATGTTACATTTATATGTGACACATAGATATATGTGTCACATTTTATTAATCCACTCATGTATTGAAGAGTATTTGGATTGTTTCCATATCCTTGCAATTATGAATTATGCTGCTATAAACATTAGAGTGTGAATGTCTTTATAATAAAATGTCCTTTTGCCTTTGGGTAAATATCTCATAGTGGAATTGCTGGATCTAATGGTAGGTCTACTTTAACTTCTTTGATGAATTTTCATGCTACTTTCTATAGAGGTTGTATTAGTTTTCAATGCCACCAACTGTGTAAAAGAGTTATTTTCTCTTCACATCCTTGCCAGCATTTGTTGTTTGAGGACTTTTTGATAAGAGGCATTCTCCCTGGGGTTAGGTGATACCTTGTTGTGGTTTTGATTCGCATTTTCCTAATGATTAGAGATGTGGAGCATTTTTTTAAATGTGATTTTTGGCCATTAGACCACCTATTTTTGAAAAGCATATATATTTAGAACTGGCATATCATCTTGTTGAATTAACCCCTTTATCACTGTATAAAAATGACCTTTGTCTATTTTTACAGTATTCGTCTCAAAATCTATTTTATCTGATGGAAGTACAGCTACTTCTGATCTTTTTGGCTTCCATTTCCATGAAATATCTTTTCTATTCCATTGTTTTCAGCCTACGTGTCTTTATAGGTGAAGTGTGTGTTATGTTATCCATTCAACCATTCCTATCTTTGGATTGAAATATTTAGTCAATTCACATTCAATGTTATTGTTGATACTATATTGTTGAGACTATATTGCCATGTTCATGTTTGATTTCAGGTTGTTTTATAGGGTTCTTTCTCTCTTCCTTCCTTCCTGTCTTCCTTTGTAAAAGTCATTTTCTTTGATAGTTTCATTTTCTTGGCTTTTTATATTTTGTGTATCTACTATAGCTTTTCCAATTTGTGGTTACAATAAAGCTTGCAAAAAATCTATAGCCAATTATTTTAAGCATATGACAACTCTGCTTGCATACAAACAAAGAAGCAAAGGGAAATCTAACACAAATTCTACACTTTAGCTCCACACACCCTCCACTTTTAACTTTTGTTGTTTTCATCCCTATCTTTTTATACCATCTATCTTTCAAATTGATAGGTTTGTTTTTCAGGATTCTTGCTTAAGATACAACTGGTTTATTTGTTTATTTGTTTCTCTCCACAATTACAATAATAGCATATTCTGTATTTGTGTACTTACTGTTACCATTTAGCTGTATACCTTCACATGATTTCTTGCTATTTGTTAGCATCCTTCCTTCCAGATTGAAGAAGTCTTTTTAGCATTTATTGTAGAACAGGTATGATTTTGATGAAATCCCTTAGCTTTTATTCATCTGGGAAAGTCTTTAATTCTCCTTTATGTTTGAAGCGTATATTTGCAGGATACGGTATTTTAGGGTGAAGTTCATTTTTCTCTTAGCACTCTGAAGATGTCACACCACTCTCCTGGCCTGTAAGGTCTCCACTGAGAAGTCTGCTGACAGACAGGTTGGATGTCCTTTATATTGTTCATTCTTTTTTTCTTTTCTCTTATTTCCCTCAGAACCTTTTCTTTATCAGTGAGTTTGGGGAGCTTGATCAATAAATGCCTAAGGTCGTCTTGTTTTGCATATATCTGCTTGGTGTTCTATGACCTTTTTGTACCTGCAAATTGATACCTTTCTCTAGGTTTCGAAAGTCCTCTATTATTATTTCTTTGAGTAATCTTTCTATTCTAATTTCTGTCCCTACTTCCTCTTTAAGTTCAATAACTCTTAGATTCGCCTTTTTGGTGATATTCTCTAGATCTTGATGATGTGCTTCATTCTGTATTATTCCCCTTTCTTTCTTCTCTTCTGAGATAGCCTGTCTGCAAGGTCACTTTTTTCCCTTCTGATTGGTCAATTCTGCTGTTGAAACACTCTGATGCATTTTTCACTTTGTCAATTTCGTCCTTAAGCTCCTGAATTCCTGGCTGATTTTCTTTTTATTATTTAAATCTCTTCATTAAATTTTTCTAGTAGGTCTCTGAATTGCTGTGTTGTCTCTAAGTTTATCCATCTTCTTCAGAACAGCTCATTGGCCACTACAGCCATGTCAGCACTGGAGGTGCCCCAAGCCTCAGTAGAGAGTCCTGGAGGTACTGCCTCAGTGGACTTGGGTGAGATGTGAGGGCATCCCTGGGGTCTCAGGCAAAGACTCTCTCTTCCTTCAGTCTCTGTGCTGTGCTGCTGGATTTGATGGAAGTGACATTGGCCCTCCCTTGTGGCCAGCAGTGTCAGGTCACACTTGAATCAAGCCCTGTCTCACCCAAAGCTAGTGATAATTGCTGCCTGGCTACCTCTGATGTTTATTCAAAGCCCAAAAACTCTTTGGTGAGCAGGTGGTGAATCCTGGAAGGAACGGATCCTTCCCTTCAAGGCAGAGTGTTTTCTTCCAGACCAGGGTGGGTCCAGAAATGTCTCTTAGGAACAAAGGCCTAGACTCAGGAGCTTCAGAAGTCTTCTTGGTATTTTATTTTTACTGAGGATGAGCTGGTTACACATGTAAACAAAATCATCTGAACTTTTCCCTTTCCTTCCCCAAAGTGAAAGACTCCCCAAGTGCTGCCTATACTTGGAGGAGGCAGTGACAGAGGTGCTGTTTTCTCATAGGTCGGGTGCACCCCAAGTCTATTGGCTTCCAGCTAGCACAGTGCAGGAACTACCAAAAAATGGAGCCTTTGTGGTCCAACTGCCTTATGAATTTAGTTCAGGCTCCTGGCTGCTGCTGCTGTTTTTCTACAGGGGGTGGGACTTACCAGAATTTGGATTTTAGGGTAGAAGATTTCTCTCTGGCCAAGCTAGTTTATTTCAATGCTCTCTCTGTGACACAGGTGGATTTCTGCCCTCTGCGATATCACCCTCTACCAGGGTCACCCCGAGTTTCAATGCAGAGTCTCACTGTATCTCCCCAGGGCACACAGATGCTCTCTCTACTTGGCAGACTGGAGAGGACTGCCAGGGAATGGGGGAGGATGGCTTAGGCAATGCAAGATTGTGTTTTCTGCTCTCTTCAGTGCCTCTTTCCTTCATATATTATTAAAACCATGTAGTATGCTCACTCACCTGAAGTTTGTTGCTTCTGAACGTGCTTGCTTTCCTGGATAGTTGCTGAATTTGCTGTTCCTGCAGAGGGTCGATCACTGGAGGTTTCTACTGCCATTTTGCTCAACTTTCTCCTGTATTTTCTTAATGTGAATGTGTGTGCATCTCCTGCTGAGATGTCATCTTTTTTTACATATTTTTTCCTGAAACATCCATAGATATTCCCAATATATATTTTTATTAAATTTTGTGTTTTAATATTCTATTCCCAGTGTTCGTGCTTCTCATTCTTCTCAACCTTCCTCAGAATTAAGGCATTTCTCAATTTTTTTCTCTTATCCTTTACATTTGCTTTCAGTAAATAATAGTGTTTGATGTTATTCCTCTGATTAATGTATTTAGTTTTTCTTTGTGCTATTGCAAATTTAATATTATATTTTCTGTTTGATTCTTTCTTCTCTTACTCTTCTTTTAAATCTCTTACTTTCAGCTTGTTATCTTTACATAACTTTCTGAAATCATCACATCTTAATGTTTCTTTCTGTAGAGATACAACTCCTTATGCCTTCTTCCTTCTAAATAGTGTATTTATTAATTTAAACTCTTTTTCTAAATAATATAGCTATACTAATTCTGATTCTAGAGGATGGTCTTTGTTTTCCTTTTTTAGTGCAGGACTTTTTTTTAACACACATAATTTCATATTTTCTCTCTCTGTCTTAAGTAGATTCCTGTTCAGATTTGGCATTACCAATAAATAGAAACCATAGATTCTTTTCAGTCTCATTTTTTACTTACTTAAGGATGGTCACAGTGGGCTCTAAGATAAACCAATGTGCATGATTCGGTGCCAGTTACCACTATAAAACCATTTTACTTCTTTTTGTGTTTTTCCTCCCAGTGGAGATCTGCTGGACCTAAGGAGAGCTTGTCCTATCATCAGGGTCTGATTGTCTGTCACTGTGAATATATGGTGCGCATAAATAAGTTTAGTCTTAAACTCTATTGCCTTCTTGCTTCTGCTTATACCTATAGCACTTGACTTTAAATAGGTACATCTAGTAGGATTCGTTATCTGAATGCAAGTAAAAAGAGAAATACTGACAGGTAATACAGATGAGGGGACTCAGCAAGCTGGAATCTCAAAATATAATATTAATAGCTGTGACACAGTTGGCCAGGGTATTGATTAGCATGAGTCTTGAGTGGGTGAAAAATGTAGGATCTGTCTATGTATTTTTACATAGGTAGTGGATTATTATTCTGGCAGCATGAAAAAGATGATTTGCCATTTGAACACAGCAATCGATTTAAATTGATCTTGTTGGTAGACATTCCTTCCATATTCTGTTGATATGTGACATGAAAATCTTACTTAACAGTGGTCCATGTGTATTTTATTGATGTTGTCTATATATGTGCATTTTCAAGAAAAAAATAGAAAAGCCTATAATGGGGGCTGAGTATCAGATACTGCATAAAACCAGAAATGCAGGTTTTTATTTTAAGCAAGACAGATGGGTGTGTGATATGAGATTATCAGAGAAAGCCCTATTCACCATAAACACTGTTTACTTGATATACATGGATAGGGAGCCTTCATTTATTCTCTTATTCACTTCAATTTAACAGACGTACCTTTGTAGTTTGTCTTGTTTTGGGGATAACTACAGTACACCCCCCCCCAGCCACATGGACCACATTTACTTATCATCAAAGCCTCATAGTAGTTAACGTGAAGAGAGAGCACTTAAACAGTGCTTGCAACTGTTTCAGTCCTCTTTGACCAAATTTCTCTATCTCCTTTTCTTACTTCCCTTTCCATCAATGGGAATTTTTGGATAGTATAGAAAGAGAAAGAATACCATTCCAGTTATTTTTAGCTCTCATTTAATGTAATTGCATTTCCACTTAAAAAAAATCAAACATGACTTCTACATACCTCCTACAGCTATTCTCTACTCTTTTTATCTTTCCCTTGTTCATCCAACCAAACTTATTTGCCCTATTAATCTTTGCTATTAGAGATAGGTGAAGAAGAAGGTGATGGGGGAGGAGAAGGAGGATGAAGGAGAGAAGGAAGAGAAAAGGGAAATTAAATTCTTTTTGGCTTCTCTTTTTGCTTCCATCTCAAACCCTGTAATGAGAGTGACAGGTACAGGATTAACCTTTTAGATCCTCAGTCAGTCCTGGGGAAAATGAGCCTCTGCATTACAGAATGAGGATCCTCTGATAAATTTGAATGTAAAACGAATTAAAAGTATATTTTTCACTTATTTTAGATAGTAGAAGGAAATCTTTTTGTATCATTTGATATGCGTAGAGAAATTTGTTTTTACAAATCCACAAAGATCCTTTGTAGATCCCTGTACAAACCTTTGCTATTGCCTTATTTCTGTATCTTTAATTTGGTTGTTTCAAAAGTCCAGCTTGCCTTTTTCTGATACTGAGCTATTAGTATACAGGAACTCTTTCAAGGCTAATTATTAGTGGTCCACATGAAAAAGGTTGAGTGGGAAACATTCTCTTCTGATTCTTGCTTTCCAACATGAATTGGCAGAAGCCATATCATATGTGGATGCTAATTAGGCCAAGATACTTTACAAATGCTGTGTGTCACACATGACTCGTGTATAGACTGAAGATTGCATGCTGAAAAAATATGAAGTAGTTCTTTTCAAGTGTAAAGAGCACCAGCACAGTCAGAAATTTAAAAAATATATGACAGCTAACACCGATATGTGTATGTACACAGATATACACACACACACACATATTTTAATTCATGGCAGCTATATAAAATTTACAAATAAAGAGAATATGAGAAAGGCTACTGCAATTTAATTATGCCAGGGAAACCAGGCATTTTAGTAGAGATATCTCAACATTTACTATTTTTTAAAGATTTCTATTGTGCTAGAAATTATGGCAGATGTGGGGTATACAGAAGTTAACAAAACAAACCTTTTGATGGAAATATATACAGGGTGGTCATAAAGTTTGTGTGCATTTTAAAATTGTGCACTATTTTGAATTGCATACAAACATTGTGGCCACCCTGTATAAAATAAATAATTGCAATGAATGCTCTAAAGCAAATACAGGGTATATGAGAGAGCCAGACTAGGAGGATAAGGAAATTCCACATTGGAAGTAGTGCATTAAAGATGACAAGTAAGAGAAGAAATGGAAGTTAGAGTTAGCACTTTGGTGAGGATGTACATTGGTGAGTGTAGGAAGACTCTGAGGTGAGAAAGAGTCTCAATGTATTTGAGTGAAGTACGACATGTGCATTAGCGAAAGTTCTCTAGAGAAACAGAACCAATAGGATAAATAGAGATATATAAAAGAGGAGATCTAGTATGAGAATTGGATTAAGAATTATGGACCCCAAGATTTCCCACAATCTGTCATCTATAAGCTAGAGAACCAGGAAAGCTGGGACTGTAATTCACTCTGAATCTGAAGGTCTGAGAATGGGGGGAGCCAATGGCAACACTCTCAGTCCAAATCCAAAAGCATTATGACCAGAGAGTGGTAGAGGGTGTGAGTGTAAGTCTAAGAGTCTAAAGGCATGAGAACCAGGAGCTGCAACGTCCAAAGGAAGAGGAATATCCTAATTCCAGGAGAGAGAGGAAGAGTACTGGACCTTCCTCCACATTTTTGCTCTATTCCAGCCACCCTAGCCCTTATTGGAGTGTATGATACTGACATACAATGTTGAAGGCAAGTCTTTGCTCAGTCTTCTGACTCATATACTAATTTCTTTCAGAAACACCCTCACAGATGCCTCCAGACATAATGTTTTACCAACACCCTGGGCATCCTTAATCCAGTTATGATGACATATAAAATTAAGCATCACAACAGGAGTGTGGTGAAAAAGGAGACTGACAGCTCTTTATACACATTATACTGAGTCTTTCTTGTTATGTTAAAGCTTTTGAACTAGAACAGTAGGATTTCTTTGCAGGTAAAGAGGAGATGAAGACAAGCTATAGCTAGAATCATAAATATCCTCAGAGCAGTTAAAAATTTATTGAGGTCATTTAACCAAAGGATGAAATGGTGACTTGGACTTAGTTGGGCGGCAAGAAGAGGGAAGAACATAGATTAAAGAAACTGATACCAGCAAGATTATAAGACTTTGTCTTGTCTTATAAACGGTTACATTTGTACATATAAATGTAGAATTGATACTGTTAAAGGTCAGGAGTACTGGCTATCATCTGATTCTACACCCTCATTTTACAAATAAAAAACAAATTTCCAAGTTCACGAAAGTGTTTGTGGACAGAATTGGGAACAAACTCTTGAATCCAGGACATGTGCTTATTTTGCAATTCTAATGACATTCTAATATATGTATGCGTGCGCGCGTGCACACACACGCACATATCTTAACCTTACGAATCACTAAAGTCTATATGAATTTTTTCAGATGCATTATTGTAGAGAAGGCAGTATTTTAAGATTCTGGCAGTATTTTTACAATGTCAGCCTTCCTCAAATCAGAGATGGAATTTTAAGGCTTAGAATGAATCTCAGGCTTTGGGGGAATTAAGATGTCAGCAGTAAAATGCTCATCTTCCATTGCTCACGTTTCCATTATCACAAACAGGTTGAATTTAGGGACTGCAAGAGCACACATTTACGAAATTTTCTTCTAATGCAGCTGCCCGAAAGATGACTAGATGATATTAGGGATTCATTTTGAGACTCACTTTCTTCACTCATGTTCTAAAATGTAATTACCCAGGACATCTGCTGAATTGATGCCATGAAATTTAAGAGTTTGGCCCCACTTGAGTCCTACCTGTGGAAAGAGTCTGAGGGTAAGCTGTGTCAGAAACAGATGCATTTTACTTGAATTTCTCTCTTAGCTCTAAAAAGAAGCCTCACTAAGTAGAAATAGAATTCATAAAATGTGCTGAATAATCACAAATGCGGATCAAACTGTCACCTACCAGAGAAGACCCTGTAATTAAATTAGGAGAAGGGACTGAATCTGTGGAGCACAAATGTAAGCAGTTTCTGTGTGTTTGGTCTGCCAAACTCAGCACTCTGCTTGGGCATCTTGCCTATTGGTCTTCGACCTGGAATGGGAGCATAAAAATTACCTCATCATTCAATTTGAAAACTCCGATTGACCTATCCATTTCGGTAGGATGACTTCTGCCTTAGAATTAACCATGAATCTCCTTTCTAAATGATTTTTGACTGGGGTAGCACCTTTAATGCATATATTTTTCACACCACATTTTAATTTCAGGGTGGTTTTTTTTGTAGAGGGGAAAGAATTTAGAACATATGTGTGACTACATTTTTCACAGACTGAACGTTGCCATAGGCCTGTGACACTCTAAGAGCAAAAGAGAAATTACAGGCTCAATTCACATATCTTCTACAGCTCTGTATTTTGTAACCAGTCAGGCTCTCTGGTGGGAATGGTTCCTGGCTCCACCTTCCCTAGTCAGTCACCTTGGAAGTGTCTACCATCAAGCCCAATATGCCCAACAGTTTGAGTACATAGAACACCATGGGGGCTATTGCACTGTCTAGCAGGGTCAGCAGTATTGCTGATCTTTTGGTTATTAGCCTTTATTGGGACTTGACTCAATAGTGGAGATATGAGCTGGTGAGGTAAATATGGCTGACAGGACACACTCCACACAGCTAGAAGACAAGTCCATGAACATCCTTTCTTCTTCCCTGATCAAGCCTAAAACTTGTGTGGTAGCCAGTGGTGACTACACTGTTGATAGCATTTTGTACTTTCAGAAAGATCCTCTATTGTTTTTAATGTTTGTTTTCTCCTTAGTGAGGAGGGTTGAAATAACCATAATCACCATACATTCATCTCTTTTGCTCAGTATTTTTATTTCTGAGATTGAGTTCAAATATAAAGGTGGAACTAGATTGACTCGTTATTGAAATGTGAGCTGCCATAATGTATTGTTTACAAGAATCCTTCAGTGTCCTGGGAAATCCATTCATGAAGTACCAGGAACTGCCTCCTTGTGGAGGATGGTGGATCTCCCAGGACTGGGACAATGTGCAAGAGCCTATAAATGTGGTACTAGCAGTTTCCTTAACACCTCTGGGTGACCAAGGGGAGATAAATTCCCTTTCCCCCAATACCACATATCCCTCTTCCCTCAGCAAAACACAGGGAAGAGTAGATATGATCATAACATTCTGGGAAATTTGGGAACTTGTAAGGGTTTAATTATGAAACTATAGAAATATAGCTATTCTATCCCCAAAATGTTATGATTTTTGTATATACATAGTTTTCTCACAAATTTTAAAGATCATTTTTATCCAGGAATGCTAAAAAACAGATGTATTAAAGAGCAAGAGGGAAGCACTGTGTGTGAGGAGCATGGAGACTCCAGTCTACACTACTCTACACTGTGACTCGGGACAGAACTATGTACCTCCTGAGACCTTAGTGTCTCCATCTGCCAAATGTTCTGGCTGGCAATAGCACCAGTCTTTCATATCTATACAGATATGTAAGTGCATGTTCTTGGCTTTGGCTTTTGATCAAATTATCTTATTTCTTGCTTAGAGATATTAATGATGGTTTTTAAGAACCTGTTTAATAGTAGGTATTAAAAATTAGCCTCAAGAAAAATATAAAAGAGTAGCCGTAGTAGATGCTGCTATATACTGCCCAGACTCTCCTTCAAGAATGAGAGACCTTTTGCCTCAGGGGCTGGGTGTGTCACCAGCATCTCAGCCATCAGACCACTTGAGCATTGCCTCTACTGCGGACAGCACCTTGCCTAAGGTCATGCTTTCTTGACTTGAAGATGCAAAGGCTCAGCCTCCTCACTTAATTTTTAACATCTGTAAAAGGCCATCCTTGATTCAAAGCTCAATATCGCAAGAATGGAAAAGCAAATACCCAATACACTCAACACTGATATGAAGCCAGCAGATATCTAAAACACCCTCATATAGAGAAAAACTCAATTCAATTCAAGTTGGGGAAGGGAGAAAGAGAGAGAGGAGAGAGGGGAATTGGTGTACTCCCACTTAATGGGCACAATGTAAGGATATATGGCACACCTGTTGGGTGCAGGACACAACTATAAGAGGGACTCTACCTAACAAATGCAAACATTGCAACCAAATTGTTTGTACCCTCACATTAATCTGAAATAAAAAAGTAAAAAAATGAAAATTAAAGAAACAAACACCACCACCACCACCCCCCCCCGAGCTCTCCTATGGTTGGCTAAGGCTTTCATTGCTACTATTTTAAAGTCCAACATCTTCCTCCACCAGATTCTACTTATTTCCCCTCCTTTCCACAGTTGTTGAACCCAAGGGCACTTCCTAATATTCCTCCTCCATCTTAGAGCCTGCTTTGCTGATTGCCCAACCTACAGCAAACAGTGATAAGACCTCTCCTTTTTTATTGGGTCATACTTTACTCATCTAAGGTTCTAGTACAGTGGTCTTTCTCATTTTCAATAAGAAGCTTCCTCTGATTGTCCTGGGGAAGTAATTTTGTGATGTTACATTTTATGGTCTCTTTCTGTTATGCAGCTGAAACCCAAGTAAAATAGCTTGTCTGTAGTGTGCAGATTCATTAAATGCACTGACTATTCAAGGAGATCGAGCTTGTTATTTATGGTTTCCTTAGATAAATGTGTTTTTGGAAATTCAATGTTTGTGAATAATTAGAATTCACCAAAAGGAGTTTGACAGGTTATTTAAGTGGATATTAAATGTTGTGGAAAGATGGTATTTTAATTGCTAGAGGTTTTAGCCATCTTGCGAAGTCTTTTTATACTGGAAATAGCATAATTTAAACACACTTTTTATCTTAAATAGTGCTTCATTAACTAGAAAACACTGAAATTTCTATTTCAAGTGTTACTGTTTTTAAGTTAAAAAGATACCAGATCAAAATATGATAAAAAGGATAGTGATAGGATAGATATTGTTGAACAAACTCGGCTTATGATAGTCAATATTAACTGAAAAGTATGTAAGCAAGAACTGCATAGAGATGGACTCCAAACAGAAAAGATATTTCTAACTGAAAGTCTTTTTTTTTTTTAAATTTTTTTTTGAGACAGAGCCTCAAGCTGTCCCCCTGGGTAGAGTGCCATGGCATTACAGCTCACAGCAACCTCCAACTCCTGGGCTCAAGCGAGTCTCTTGCCTCCGCCTCCCAAGTAGCTGGGACCACAGGCGCCCG
>CAUYTI010126134.1:0-29450 GCA_963575145.1 Galago senegalensis
CCCAAGTAGCTGGGACCACAGGCGCCCACCACAACGCCCGGCTATTTTTCGGTTGCAGCCGTCATTGTTGTTTGGCGGGTCCGGGCTGGGGATTCAAACCCGCCACCTTAGGTGTACGTGGCTGGCGCCTTAGCCGGTTGAACTATAGGCGCCGAGCCTATTTAAATTTTTTTTTGGTTGCTATGTTGCCCAGGCTGGTCTCAAACTCCTGGTTCAAGTGATCCTCCTCCCTCATCCTCCCAAATTCCTGGCATTACAGGTGTGAGCCGTTACACCTGGCTGGAATTTTTTTTTTTTTTTTTTGAGACAGAGTTTCACTATGTTGCCCTTGGTAGAATGCCATGGCATCCCAGCTCACAGCAACCTCATACTCTTGAGCTTAAGCGATTCTCTTGCCCCTCAAGTAGCTGGGACTACAGGTGCCTGCCACAATGCCTGGCTTTATTTTTATTTATTTATTTTTGAAACAGAGTCTCACTTAGTGGCCCTCAATAGAGTGCTGTGGCATCATAGCTCACAATGACCTCCAACTCCTAGGTTCAAGTGATCCTCTTGCCTCAGCCTTCATGTAGCTGGGACTACGGGTGCCCGCCACAATGCCTTGTTTGTTCTTTTTTTAGAGACAGAGTCTCACTTTGTCACCTTTGGTAGAGTGCTGTGGTATCACAGCTCAACAGTAACATCCAGCTCTTGGGCTTAGGCAATTCTCTTGTCTCAGCCTCCTGAGTAGCTGGGACTACAGGCACCTGCCACAACGTCCAGCTATTTTTTATTGCAGTTTGGCTCGGGCCAGGTTTGAACCCTCCACCCTCAGTATATAGGGCTGGTGCCCTACTCACTGAGCCATAGGCACCACCCAATGCCTGGCTTTTGTAGGCTGGTCTCGAACTCTGGAGCACTGGGCAGTCTACTCGCTTCAGCCTCCCAGAATGCTAGAATTACAGGTATGAGTCACCGCACCCAGCTTTTATAACTACTTTTAATTTCATTTTAAATAGTCCCCTGTGACATGTGGCTACTACTGTATGGGGCAAAATGGGTGTCAGGCAATTCCTGCCCCAGGTTAAAGATTTCCAGTAACAGATCCCACCACTGTGCTCTATGTGCAAAGTATGTCTTTTTAAGGTCAAGCATGGTGGCTCACAGCTGTAATCCTAGCACTCTGGGAGGCTCAGGTGGGAAGATCATTTGAGCCCAGGAGATCAAGACCAGCCCTAGCAAGGGCAAGACCCTGTATGTACTAAAAATAGCCAGGTGTGGCAGGTGCCTATAGTCCCAGCTACTTGGGAGGCTGAGGCAGGAGGATCACTTGAGCCCAGGAGGTCAAGGCTACAGTGACCCATGACAATGGCCCTGAACCCCAGCCTTGGGCAAGAGCAAGATGCTGTCTCAAAAAAAAATTATTTTGCAAACAGTGTATGAGTTTCCTACAGCTGCTATAACAAATGACCACACACTTAAATAAAACAAATATATTCTCTTACAGTTCTCGGGTAAGAGGTCCGACATGGGTCTCAGCTAAAATGAAGATGTGGCAGGGCAGGTCCCTGCTGGGGACTTCAAGGGGGAACCTGCCTCCTGCCTTTTCCAGCATCTAGAAGCTGCTGCGTCCCTGGGCTTGGGGCCCCTTCAGAGACAGCAGAACATTTTCTAGTCTCTTTCTGCCTCTAACCCTCCTGCCTCCTTGGATGAGGAACCTGTGGTAACACAGCCCACCAGTAATGTAGGATGACCTCCCATCTCAAGACCCTCAATTCAATCCCATCTGCAGAGTCCCTTCTGCCATATGAGGTGACCTAGCCACTGTCTCTGGGTATTAGAATGGAAACTCTTTGGGGGCTATAATTAAGCCAAACAAAAAATGAAAATTTAGAAACCCTGTAAATCCCCAAATTCTTATTTTTTTTTTCTCCTTTGAGACAGTTTCCCTATGTTGCCCTCAGCAGAGTGCCATGGCGTCATAGCTCATAGCAGCTTCAAACTCCCGGGCTTAAGCTATCCTCTTACCTCAGTCTCCCAGTAGCTGGGACTACAGGAGCCAGTCACAAGTTCTGGCTATTTTTTGTTCCAATTGTCATTGTTGTTTAGCTGGCCCAGGCCAGGTTCAAACCCATCAGCCTCCGTGTACGTGGCTGGCACCATAACCACTGTGCTATGGGCGCCAAGCCATAAATCCCCAAATTCTTAAACTGGCCCTGGAAATAGTTGAGGTAAGTTTCAAAATCAGAGAGGCACAAGACAGCAGTGGGAAACGGTGGCTTCTCTAGTAGGCATTTCCGAGTCATCTCCATTTTTCAGAAATGAAATTGGTCCCTTCCTGGGGACACTGCGCCCTCTAGGGGAGGGA
Source organism: Galago senegalensis (assembly GCA_963575145.1). Taxonomy (NCBI): domain Eukaryota; kingdom Metazoa; phylum Chordata; class Mammalia; order Primates; family Galagidae; genus Galago; species Galago senegalensis. Next base: position 2,348 of record CAUYTI010126134.1, read on the forward strand.
TGTCACACCCACCATACCTGGGGCATGGGGCTGAGTGTAGCCTGAGTTGCCAAAGGCCAAACTGGTGAGTCAAAGTTGTTCTTCCATCAGCTCCTGGAATCTTGATATTTCACGTCAAAAGGCCCCTGAGATCCTCACCTGGTCCCCACATATTCAACAAGTTTTGTGATAAATTCACCTGCCTAAGGCCACAGAAATGGTGAGCAGCCAGCTGGACCACAAAGCACTCTTCTGTTTTTCCCTCTACATCTATTTTTTGGCACACAGTTAAAAGTTTTCTGCCTCATTTTTTTTCAAGGCAGAGTTTAAGTGACATTTGTTGAGAGCAGAAATTAATTCCCAGGCAAAACAAAAATAGAAAATCAGTGGGCTCGGCGCCAGCCACATACACCTAAGGTGGCGGGTTTGAATCCAGCCCGGGCCCACCAAACAATGACAGCTGTAACCAAAAAAAAAAAAAAAAAAAAAAAAAAAAAAAAATAGCCGGGAGTTGTGGCAGGCGCCTGTTGTCCCAGCTACTTGGGAGGCTGAGGCAGGAGACTCACTTGAGCCTAGGAGTTGGAGGTTGCTGTGAGCTGTGATGCTACAGCACTCTACCCAGAGGAATAGCTTGAGGCTCTGTCTCAAAAAAAAGAAAGAAAAAGAAAAACACGGAACTAGGCTATCCCATCTAGGGGTGACAGTGACATCTAAAGTGTGTTGCTGTGTCCTCAGCTCCTCCTCAGATCACCAGGCATTAGATTCTCACAAGGAGCACACAGCCCAGATCCCTCCCCATGCAGTTTACAGCAGGGGTCGGATCCCTGAGAATCTAAGGCCACCACTGATCCGACTGGAGGCGGCGCTCAGGGGTGACGTGGGCAGTAGGGGTCGCTGTAAACGCAGATGAACCTTCACTGGCTTGCCCACCGCTCAGCCCTGCTGTACCACCCAGTTCCTAACAGGCCCTGGACTGTGCCATGGAGACAGCAGCATGAATTCACTCCACCTCACCCAACAAGGTAAACAACATTATGATCACCTGTTCTTGCAGGTGAAAAAAAACAAAGGATTAGGAGAATTTAAAATAACTTTCCCAAGATCACCCAGCAGGTAAGGAAGGAGGCTGTATACAGCCTGTGTGACCCCCAAACCCGAGGGCAATGGAGCCACCAGCCTCTACCCGCTCCCCATGCTCACTTTTGGACTCAGAACCAAGTTCAAATGTTGGCTCCACCACTGACTGACTTGTGACTCCAGGCGAGTCACATAATTTCTCTGGCCTCCGTCTCCACACTTGTGAATTGAGGATTACAGCATCTATCTGTTTGGCAGGGCTGTCAGGACTAGGAAGGGTCTGTCTGAAGCAATTAGCACATTGCCTGTTCCATAGCAGCCTTTAATAAGGCCACATCTCTCTGTCTTCCTATAAAATTATAGTAGAACCTTCAGAGACCAGAATGAGCCTCCAAGGTACCAGCCCAAGCCCAGGATACCAGATTTGGAAAAGGCCAGGCGTGAAGCTTTTTCAAATGCAATTTTTAGGCTAAATAAAAAATAATGTTCTCCTTCCTACCGCAGGGGTTAGCCATATGGAACTCATTTCCCTGAGAGGTGGTGCAGACTGAAGCCATAAGCAGGTTCAAGTTGAGTTGAGATCACTTGATGGATGACCGAGGCAGCAGGGGGCATTACCAATGACTAATAACAGCTCCCATTTGTTTGGCACTTCACAGTTTACAAAAGCTTGCCCACTTGCTATCTCGTTTGATCCTCACAGCCACCCCCAGAGGTGGCCACTGTGTCAAGGACATCAAGAATGATGACATCCCCATCTGACAGATGAAGGAACAGAGGCCCAAAGAGCAAACATGTCATACCCTGGGGCTCCCAGAGACAGAGACGACCCCTTCCAGAGGGACGCAGGGGACTGCCTGCCAATAGCAGTTGCAGCTGACACTATAGTCACTCGCCAGCAAGGGCAAGATGAGAAAGACAGTCGGGACACAGAATTTAAGAAGGTAAGCATGGGCAGGGTGAGGGTCCCATTAATCTGCACCCTGGGCACCTCACCTTGTCCCCGCCCCGTTTATCAGGCTGTGTTCTAATGCTTTATACATCTTAACTTATTTAATTCTCACACAAACCACCAAGCAGGGACTACATCACACCGTTTACAGACGTGGACGGCTAAGACAGCACCGTAGAGACAGACGGCTGCCGTCTCATGGGATGAGCCCCACTGGAGGACCCGACTGGACTACCTGCCTCGGACCGTGGCCATGGTCTCCAATGCTCACAGCACAGCCTTTCCAAGAAACGCCAATGAGTAAACCTACAGAAGAAAGGAATTGGCATTCACTGTGTCCCGGAAACATGTGCAGGTGATGTAATCTGCAGTGGTTATCTTCTTTAAAGAGGCTGTGAACACTGAATTTGGGAATACCAAACCATCTCCTCTGGTCAAAGGATTCTCAGCAGCTAATCAGTACGTAACCTTGCTTTACGAGTTCCTATTGAAATAAACCCGTTTAATATGTAGTGTTGATTCATTAGTGTTGAACTCCAACTGGCACTGGCTCCTGGCTATAATCCTGTAATCCCAGAATTTTGGCAGGCCAAGGTCTGGCAGAGGCAGGATTTGCTTGGCCGCAGGAGTTCAAGGCTGCAGTGGGATTGTGCCACTACACTCCAGCCTGGGGGACAGAGCAACATCCTGTCTCTAAAAAAAAAAAAGCCTTTGAACTTACATCCCACAGCCCCACAACTCGGGCCTGAGTGAGGCTTCCCTCGCACACACATTTCCTCCACAAGGCCCATCACAGCCTCTTCCACGCAGAACACCAGACAGGCCCCTGGGGGCCATTTTAAACAGCAAAATCACCAAGAAAAAGCACAAAAATGTGAACAATGTAGCACCAAATAGATCAAGAGACAGACATATGTTTACAGCATAAGCTGAAATAAGAAGGTAGGGTGTTGCCTTGTTCAACCTCAGCTAAGGAACGTGTGTGAATGCCAAATGCCCCAGGAGTATTCATTTGGGGGTTACAAATAAATTTTAGCAAGCAGGCAAATTTGCAAATAGGGAATCCATGAATGATAGGGGTCAATATATATGTGTATACACACCCACTTCCTTTTTTTTTTTTTTTTTTTTAGTTGCAGCTTGGCTGGGGCTGGGTTTGAACCTGCCACCCTCAGTAGATGGGGCTGGCGCCCTACTTACTGAGCCACAGGAACAGCCCTATCACACCCACTTTCTAGGAAAGGAACAGAGGCTCAGAGAGGCCCAGGGCCTTCTCATGGCCACAGTGATTGTCAGGGGCAGGATTTGAACCCAGGGACATTTCTCCCAGATTTCTCTCCTTCAAAAGGAGAACATTTGTATCTTGTCCGTAATTCCAGGGCCTCCTTTTATGAGCCCCAAAGAGCTCAGTGTAGTATCGTGCAGGATTTGGAAGAATCAGGAGACCTAGGTTTGAGAGCCAGAGTGACCCTCAGTTTTCTCATCTGCAAAGTGGAGATGACAGCTCCTGACTCACGAAAGGGTTGTCAAGATGGGCTAGTGAACTTGCATGCGCTTGGGAAGGACTGACTTCACTTTCCCCCGCAGACAGGCCCTTTCTGTCAAGGCCAACACCGCCATCCCAGCACTGTCCAACTGAAGAGGCCCGGATAGATCCAGGCCCTCCTCCATCTGGGGCTGTGAGACGAACACACAGGCAGAGTCCGGAAAAGGCTGTGCTTTCTCAAGTGGACCTAATCCCTCCCAGACCCTCGCCTTCCTCCACAGCCAAAACACAGCCCGAAGTTTATTTTTAGAAACATGAATAAGTTTCTCTTCCTTGCCTTTCCAGGGCTCACGGGTGCAAAGATGGCTGAGCGTGGGGCAGGGTGGGAAGCTCCCATGCTTTGAAGGTAAACAATACCAAGTCCAAGTGCCAGTGTGAACCTGTGACCCCCATGCACCTGCTCTGACACTCACTTTGCTAATCACAAAACACAGTGCGTAATGGCACCTGCCTCACAGGATTGATCGCAGGATTCAGTGAGTTCAAGTCCTTTACACTTTGCTACTCCAAGCATGTCCTTGGGCCAGCAGCACAGGCATCGCCTTTTAGAAACGCAGGCCCACCCAGACCTCCTGAATTAGAATCTTTATTTAATAAGACCCCAGGCTTGGCTCCCATAGCACAGCGGTTACAGCGCCAGCCATATACACCGAGAGTGGCAAGTTCAAACCCAGCCCAGGCCAGCTAAACAATGACAACTGCAACAAGAAAATAGCCAGGCATTATGGCAGGTGCCTGTAGTCCCAGCTACTTGGGAGGCTGAAGCAAGAAAATCACATAAGCTCAAGAATTGGAGGTTGCTGTGAGCTGTGACGCCACAGCACTCTATCGGGGGAGACATGGTGAGACTCTATCTCAAAAAAAGAAAAAACAAGACCCCAGGTCGACATGGCAGTGTGTACCCACCAACACTGCCCTGTACCCTGCTCAGCAAATAACAGGCACCCAATAAAGAGTTGGTATTGTTGTCTGTCATTTTATGGGTCCAGACTTCAAATTGTTTACAAATTACAACTATAAGCATGCAGATTATTAATGCAAAGCTGGGGCATTTGAGAAAGGTAAGCAAAATATTCTGAGTGTAAACAGGACGAAGTGATAGCACTAGTTTCCAGGACTCAGACAAAACTTTAGACCTCAGCTTCGCTTGTTCATTTTTAGTTTTAATGAACTAAACGTCCCTCCATGCTTTAATAAATGTTTAATCTTCATTCTACACCAACCGCGTTCTGAGCCCTGGGGAAAGTTAAATAAAGACAGGGTTCCTTTACTCAAGTAGTTTACTGTCTAATCGGAGACATATAAACCAATAATCCCTAAAAATAAAAGTATTATGGTACCGAAACGGAAGCCTAAGGTAGGCTAGGCAATGATGGCTGCAATTCAGAGGATAAGACCACCCCTGGGCCTTCCTTCCCAGGGCAGAGAAAAATGCTTTGAACATTTAGAGAGCTATTTCCTCTCTCCTTTCTCTCTCTCTCTCCCTCTCACACTCCTCCTCCCCCCCACCCTTTTCCCCTTGCAACTCAGTATTTTCTCATACAAATCTGCATCTTACCTTTGCAGCTAATAGTACCACATAGGAATTGTCCTACATATAACTGATGTAACCAGCAGGTGACCAAGTCAAATTCATCAGATGCGGTGCTTCTATTTTTGACACCCAATAGCTTTCAAAGTGCCTTCAAGGGGGGAAATTCCTCCCCTGCCTGTAGCTGAAAACTCAGTCGCTGTGGCTTGTTATGTTTAAGCCTTGCTTTTATCATACTCATTAATGCATTCCAGTCTTTGAAAATTTCTAGAAAAGAACTAGGCCACTTGCTTCTTATCTTTGCAAATGACATCTGCTATTGAGGCTTCCCTGAACAGTATCAGTCCCGTGGTGCCCTGGACCATTCATAGCACCTGATGAGGGTTATGAAAGTTTAGAAGAAAATATTTCATTTCTCTCCCTCTCACTGGGGGCTAGGACACTTTGCTATCCCATTGATGTTAATTTGGGCCATGTGATTGATTCAGCCAATGAAGTATTGGCAGATGTGGTCCCAACAGAGGTTTTGTTTTTTTTTTTTCCTTTATTTATTTATTTATTTTTTATTGAGACAGAGTCTAACTTTGTGGCCCTCAGTAGAGTGCCAAGGTCATAACTCATAGCAACCTTCAACTCTTGGGCTTAAGCGATTCTCTTGCCTCAGCCTCCCAAGTGCCTGGAATTAAAGGTGCCCACCATAATGCCCAGCTATTTTTTGTAGAGATAGGTTCTTGCTCTGGCTCCTGGTCTCGAACCTCTGAGCTCAGGGCAATCCACCCTCCTCACCCTCCCAGAGTGCTAGGATTACAGGCATGAGCCACCGTGCCCAGCCCCAACAGAGGCTTTTAATGCACCTGGGAGTTTTGGATTGGCTCCTAGGCTTCAGTGATTGATTCACCATGAGGAGAGCACGCTCCCAGGGACTTGCCGCCCCTTCCACCTGGGCCCCAGAATAAATACATGTGGCTTGACCCAACCACAGTCTGCAGCCAAACTCAGCTGTCCGGCAGCCTGGAGCAGAGTTTCCTCACCGGGTCTAGCCTAGATCAACTGAACCATAGTTGGTCTGCATATTCATAATTGGGGGAATAAATACTTGTTGTTGAAAGCTATTGAATTTTGGAGTGTTTGTTACATAGCAATATAGAAATAAGAGCTGACAAACAGAGATATGTTGTGATTGACATGACCTACTCCCTACTGCATCTGAGAAGATAAAAAATATATAACTTTGGAAAGCAATATGGAGCTATCTCAAGAATTTTATTTTTGGGCCATGCCTGTGGCTCAAAGGAGTAGGGTGCTGGCCCCATATACCCAAGGTGGCAGGTTCAAACTCGGCCCCCACCAAAAAAAAAAAAAATAGCAAGAAGAATTTTATTTTCTATCTTTAAAAAGCCCCAGAAATTTGGATAACATTTCATCATAGTGCTGTTCCTAAGAGTAAAAAATTGGAACCTATCCTAAGGAACCTTAGAATTATGACCTAATAAACTATGGTTTAGCCACATAATGGACTATTACACAGTCTCTTAGGACGAGGGTTAACTAAGAAATAAATAGTGTTTTAAGCCAGATTGAAACTTATTTCTCTCAGTAAATGAAGTCGGGAGAAAGGGAGTCCAGACTTGGTCTGATGGCTCAATAGCAGGCCTCTTTCCAGATTTCCACTTCTGGCTCCACCATCCTCAGAGTGAAGCCTCTGTCTCCATAGCCTAATACCGGAGCTGAAGCCCCAGGCCCCATGGCAGCCACACTTGGGGCCCCAAGGTGGGAGAAGTCTATATGCTGTCATTTGAGGAAACATCTTAGAATTCCTCAAACAACACCCTGTTTATAGCTCAGTGTTAAAACCTAATCAAAACAATGTAAGAAGAAAAGGAGAAATTGTGGAGGCACAGGTGGAGCTTGTCATTAAAATGATAGCTATGAAGACCTCCAGGGTGTGCTGCCTTAGACTTTACTTCGGTATCTGCTATCTACCCACTTTCTGCTTTGACTTTATTCCCAGAGTTTGTTGCATGTCCCAAAGGACAGTCAAGTATTTCCCACGGACTGAGCGTGGGCACAGGTGAGTGGGAGCTGGCGTGAGTGGTGGCTTGAGGAGCAGACTCCATAGGACGAGACAAGAGGTGTGTGTCTGTTTGGCTTCCTCAGGCCACAGAAGCAGAGAGCACCAGGTAGGAGGAGACAGCACCGCAGCCTGGTCAGGGAACTGTAGGTGTAGGGACCTAGAGAAGCCCCAGACTGTGCTTAGACGATGACCCTTGGCTGGGCACAGTGTCTCATGCCTGTGATCCTACATTTTGGGAGGCCAACGCAGGACAATCTCTTGAATCTAGGAGTTCAAGATCAACCTGAGCAAGAGTGAGACCTGTTTCTATAAAAAAAAAAAATTATAAAATTAGATGGGTGTAGTGGTGCACACCTGTAGTCTCAGCTACTCAGGAGGCTGAGGCAGGAGGGTCCCTTGAGCCCAGGATTTTGAGGTTGGAGAGAGCTAGGATGATGTCACCGCATTCTGGCCCAGGCTACAGAACAAGACCCTGTCTTAAAAATAAATAAATTAAAATTAGAGTATAAATGTTTTAACACAATAACTAAGTAAATGACACAAAGTCTCTGTTAACCAGTTTGATGAAATATTTCAAATTGTATATGAAAACACTACACTGTACCCCAAGTTTGCATTAATGTATACAGCTATCATTTAATAATAATAATAAATAATAAATAAATAAAATGTGTTAAAGCAAAAACAATAAATAAATAAATAAAAAATAAATAAATGAAGGGCGGCGCCTGTGGCTCAAAGGAGTAGGGCGCTGGCCCCGTATGCCAGAGGTGGTGGGTTCAAACCCAGCCCTAGCCAAAAACTGCAAATAAATAAATAAATAAATAAAAAGTTCTAAATACTCCAGAGCTGAGAGTGTGAAGAACCTATCTTAGTCCATCAAGAACTCCCTTCCCTCTCTTCCTTCTCTCTCCAGCCCTGAGCCGGGAAGTACAATTAGCAAGGATGAGGAAGTGTGAAAGTGTGAAGTGGAGAAGGAGGAAGGTGGCCCATGTCTTCCCTCGCCCTAATAACTTGCAAAGGGAGTTTCTTGCATGCAGCAGACCCCTCAGCCTATGCTGGGTGTTTTCAGAAATATTTTGACCCTGGAAACAAGTAAATCTATCAACACAGATTAAGGTTATACAGGCTCAAATCTAAAACAGAAACAAGAAGGTGTCCACCCTGCCCACCCCTAATCAGTGGTCAGGACCTGCCGACCGGCACATGGGAGGAAGGGTCTGGGTGCCCCAGCGCATGGGCAGGCAGAGGCTAAGGTCAACGGCCCTCACATCAGGCTTCCCGACTCAAACCCCCAGTCTATCATTTCCAGCCTCTGCAACCCTAGCAAGGCATTCATCTGTGGCTCAGTTCCCCCGTCCATAAAGGGAGACCAGGAGAGCATTTATTTCATAGGGTTATTGTGAACGTTTAGTGAAATACTACACTGCAGTTTCACAAAACAGCTCTAGGCACAGAGACAGAGCTTGATAAATGTTAGCATCCTGCCAGGGGTAGCAACGTTAACTTCTATCAAAACTCAGGTTGGCAAACAGCATGTGGCCCTTTGTTTCATGTAAAACCTTTTTCCTACTAACCAGGATATTTTCTGGTTTTTTTTCCCCTAGTGTTTATGAATTTGAAAGAAGGAAGTATGGAATAGGCTCGGTGCCTGTAGCTCAGTGGCCAGGTCTCCAGCCACATACACCAGGGCTGGTGGCTTAGAACCCGGCCTGGGGCCAGTTAAACAAAAATGACAACTACAACAAAAAATTGCCAGGCACTGGGCGGTGCCTGTGGTTCAAAGGAGTAGGGCGCCAGCCCCATATGCCGGAGATGGTGGGTTCAAACCCAGCCCCGCCAAAAAAACTGCAAAAAAAAAAAAAAAATAGCCAGGCATTGTGGCGGGTGCCTGTGGTCCCAGCTACTTGGGAGGCTGAGGCAAGAGAATAGCTTAAGCTCAAGAATTTGAGGTTGCTGTGAGCTATGACACCATAGCACTCTACCAAGGGTGACAAAGTGAGACTCCATCTCAAAAAACAAATTATGGAATAGTTCTTTTAGTTTCACATTTGGGTAAACAATTAGTGAATTTAATGCTTTTCTCATGTATTTATCAGCTAGAATATCTTTAGAAGCCTCTTAGTAAAGCCTGGAGTTTGTCCTCTGAGAATAGATTTAATTTTTGAAACAACCAAAAGCCATTCAAAAGGAAAACCTGATTCAAACCTAATCAGGTTTGAACCTCAGGATAGTACAATAATTTCAACGCTCCCTTCAGAAAATGTTTACTCTCTAAGGGGAAAGGCTCAGTCTCTCGGGCATCTCCAGCTCCAGCTCCAAGATGCATCTGGGTCTCAGAGGGAGAGGTGGACTGTAGGACTTCACGCAGATGAAGAGTCAGATTCCTCTGGCCACCCAGGCTCTTCAAGCCAAGCTTAGGTGGGGGTCCCTGGGCTGCCCAGTTGCTGCTTGCCCTGCTGGGATTCAGAGGTGATGTCCACACCTGCACAGAGCAGCTCACAGTCCGAGCTTTGCACAGCCACTCGGAGTAGCAGCCTGCCGTGCTGGCGCCAGCTGTCCTCAGCTCACTCTTTGGACTTTCTCCCATTTTCTGTGATCTGTGCAGCCCTTGCTCCAAAGCCCCTCGACCCTGCCCAACCAACTATGGCAGCTCCCATTGGTAATGCTCCTTTGCCAAACTTCTCCCATGTTCTAGGTCAGAGGTTCTCAACTTGGAGGTTGCCACCCACAGGAACTGTATTAAAGGGTCACAGCATCAAGAAGGTTGAGAACCACTGTTCTAGGTCCATCCACACTTGGATGGAAATAAGGATACTCAGGAAAGCTAAACCTCAAGGCCTCCCTCTGCCCGGCCATACCACACTGCTCTGGGGGTGTCATCCCACCCCAGGACAACAATAGGTCCAGCAGAGTCTCAAGTGGGGAGAAGGACAAGTGCTCCCTCTGCCCGTGGTGAGACCCCCAAGATGTTGCCCCCTTTCTAGGCCAAAGCTGGGAGAACCCACGGTCTGCACTGATTCCCTCACCTTCCCTTCCACCTTTTCCGTCTCTTTCCCCCTATCGCTCCGGTCTCAGGCTGTCAGATTCCCTCTGCAGCCTGCGCTCCGTGCTTCACGCCAGCTTCCTGGAGATGCCATCGTGGAGGACAGGACTCTTCTCTACACCCTGGGAGAGCTCCACAATCCAGTGCAATCAGGCTGCGTTGTTGAAAAGCTAAAGGGAAGGATTAAAGGGAAATGTAGCAATCTTCTTTTAAGACAAACAGGGCTTGCCAGGTTCTTCGCTCACTAAATAATTCTATGTGGCATGCCCAAAGAGAAATATCAGCTTGTCCTTTCCTTCTGCGTTCCATCTGTCCTAAATCATGATTTGTCTCCAGAACGATAGAGGCTGCCTCAGGACACCTACAGCAAAGGGCAAGAAAGGGAGGATGCAGGATAGAGAAGCACGCTAACGGCTTTCACGACATCCCTGCCACCGAGCCCTGGCCATGGCTGCAATTCTAATCATCCTTTCCTTCCTTCTAACTCGGCTTCGAGTTTCCCAACTCTCCGTTCTGTGTGAGACTTAGGGTGAAGCGTGTGCACCTTGCCGGAATCCTATTTCCAACAAACCAACTGAAAAGACACTTTTGAGACAAAATTAAAGGGAAATTTGGTATTAGATTAATTACTGTTGACTTTGTTAGGTGCAGAATACTATTATTATGTTTGGACGTGAAAAAAATTTTTAATGCAGACTTAAATATTTAGGGCATAATGACACAATGGCTGCAATTTGCTTTAAAATATTATAGCAAAGTATGGGCAGCTCCTGTGACTCAAGTAGGGTGCCGGCCCCATATACCGGGAGTGGCGGGTTGGAACCCGGCCCCAGCCAAAACTGCAAAAAAAAGAAAGAAAGAAAGAAAGAAAGAAAGAAAGAAAGAAAGAAAGAAAAGAACCTTTGGGTGGCATCTGTGGCTCAATGAGTAGGGCACTGGCCCCATATCCCAAGGGTGGCAGGTTCGAACCTGGCCCCAGCCAAACTGCAACAACAACAACAAATATATATTTAAAAAAATTACAACAAAATAAAAAGTGGGAAGATGATAGGTGAACCAAATATGTCAAAATGCTGGTGGTGTTGAAGCTGAGTGAAGGCTACACTCATATTTTTTCCATACACAATTTACTTCTCTGTGTGGGGCAAAGTAGCTCATGCCTATAATCCTAGCACTCTGAGAGGCCACAGCAAGTGGATTGCTTGAGCTCAGGAGTTTGAGGCTACCAGCCTGAGCAAGAACAAGACCCTATGTCTACTAAAAAAAAAAAATTAACCGGGCTTTGGGGCAGGCACCTGTAGTCCCAGCTTCTTGGAAGGCAAAGGCAATCACTTGAGCCCAAGAGTTTGAGGTTGCTGTGAGCTGTGATGATGCCACAGCACTCTACCCAAAGGATGGAGTGAGGCTCTGCCTCCAAAGTCATAATAATAAATTAAAAGAAAATGATTATTAAAAATTATAAAACATAAATCAGGTACCGAATGGTGAGTTCAAAGGCAATATTCGTTATATGCAATTTTCACTTTATAGGGTCAGATGGAAATCAGCCCCGTGCCAATGCCGGTCTCACCTTCCCCTTGTCAGCACCAAATGTTATCAGTTTCCTGACACTGACTAATTTAAAAACAGAAAGTTGGATCTAGAGTTTTTAAATTATCTTTGGAGGGGTTTAATGAGGTTAAATTATTTTCGTGTATTTGTTACGCATCGAATTTTTAGAAACTCTTGCATAGTGACCATTCTTTGTCTTCCAGTGTAGATTTGGCTTTCACAAATCACCAAAAGCCATTCGTAGCTACCTGGTGAGTAAACAGACAGACAGACAGCAAGGAGGGTAAAGAGACCTCATTTTTAATTCCCACATTTTAAAATGTTCTATGTCTGATTTTCTCCTAGGTCTTACAGACAACTTCCAAAGACCCTACTCAGCACGAAGATGCAATTATCTTCCTGCTAACAGTTGGCTTATAATATATAACATATACAAGTAAACAGCCTCTCAAATTTGACAGACTTACACTTCTTTGATGATATTAACAGTGCTGTTAATGACGGCTGTAATGTATTTTATACCAACTGAACTGTGTGCCAGATATTCCAGAGAAAGTGCCCCTTGTTGCACAAAATGAATTTGCAAATCAAGCTGGTTTTAAAAATACAGCCCAAGGCAGATTGCAACAAGGTCAAAAAGTCCCTGGAGTGTTCTGTGTTGTCTTTGAAATGAATGTGAATTTGACACTCTGCGGCACAGAGTGGCACTCACTAACATCTTCAATCCTTATGCATTTCTACAAAGATGGTGCTATTCTTATGCCCATTCTGCAGGTGAGAAAACTGAGGTACAAAGAGGGGAAGTAAGTAAGTTGCTCAGCCAGCAAGTGTCAGAGCCAGAATTTGGACCCAGATAGTCTTAACCACTATCATACATTTCCTCTATAAGGTGCTTATGCCCTCTTTAAATTAAAAAATCAATTACCTCTATAAGTTGACCACCCAAGGACTGTCACCAACAGGTTAACATATGGAGGTAGTCCACATAAGGAACTAGGCCTAGTGTCCTGGTACATATATATGGTGTGTCTGTTGATCCATGAAAATTAAGTCAAATGGCTCGGTGCCCATAGCTCCGTGGTTAGGGTGCCAGCCACACACATGGGGGCTGGAAGGCTCAAACCCAGCCAGGGCCTGCTAAACAACTACAAAAAAAAAAAAATAATAATAGCTGAGCATTGTGATGGATGCCTATAGCTACTTGGGAGGCTGAGGCAAGAAAATAACTTGAGCCCAAGAGATTGAGGTTGTTGTGAGCTGTGATGGCTCGGCACTCTACTGAGGGCAACATAATGAGACTGTCTCAAAAAAAAAAAAAAGAAAAGAAAATTAGGTCACCTTAAGCAGGTGGTCAATGTAGGATGTGGTCAGCTATGGAGGTTCTACTGTATATCTTCTAAGGCACCATGTATCCATACCTTTTTTGAGGGGGGGACCGTTTTTGTCTGGGGCCATGTTTGAACCCGCCACCTCCGGTATATGGTGCCAGCGCCCTACTCCTTTGAGCCATAGATGCTGCCTCGTGTATCCATACTTTGCAACCCTGTGACCACCCAGTGCCCTCTCCAGGCCCTGACAAGTAACTGTGTAGTCAGAAGTCATGAGCGCTTCAAGATGGAGAAGCACAACTATATACTGCTATCTCGCCATGACAGAGTAAATAGTATTGCTCTGTTTTAAAGCTTTACCAGAATGAAAGGGGACTCCAATCTTTTTAAAAATCAATGAAACTACAAAGACATTAGGGTTGGGAGAAGTCTGGTCAAGCAGTCAAAGGTTTACCCCTTTGGTCTTTATCAATGACAAACCTACTGCTTCTCTAGGCCTCTCTGTCCCCAGTGTCCAACACACACACACACACACACACATACACACACTCAGCCAACTTAGGGCAGTCCAGCCTAGGAGCAAGTCCAGCCCCGTTCCAGAGGACCCAGCACAACTTCTGGAGGGATGACAATAAACGGACAATGATGGATGTGTGGATACCTGAGTCAGCCACAAGCCCCAGCCTTTCTCTGGAGTCTGTGATTACACCTTTCACCATCAAGAGCCCACAGGAGACCCTCTAAGGTCAAATTAGGAAAGTCATAGAAATCGTTTTCCCAGGAAGAGTTTAAGTGGGAGATGTTACCTGGCAGAAGTCAGTCAGAGCTGATCTGATTCCCCACCCCTCTGGTCTTAAGTCCTGTGGCCGTGGGCAAACTGTGTGTCTGCCTCCGTAAGCCTCCATGTCCTCTAACCTTGGTCATATCAGTCACAGCAACAGATGTTACAGGACTAAATTTCCCAGCATGCATGAAGGAATTGGCATTGAGCTTGGTAAATCAGAAGAACTCAATAAATATTCATTAAATAGAATTAATTCAAGGTGCATAACAGCGTGTATATTATACACACAATTATACACATGCAGACACACTTACATTGTACAGAATATTTCAGAAAACTATTCTGCTGAGGACTAGATAGGGTTCTGGAGTCAGATGAAAATGTGGTTTCCCTCTATAACTTTTTTTTTTTTTTTGCAGTTTTTTCTTTTTTGAGCAGGGCCAGGTTTGAACCTGACACCTCCAGTATATGGGGCCAGTGTCCTGCTCCTTTGAGCCACAGGTGCCACCCTCCTCTATAACATTTTATACTGTTTGAATATTACAATATGCATATATTCCTTTCTCCATTAAAAATATGTATAATGTGTGTTGTTATTTGTTTGCTAGGTGGCTTTTGGAAGACCAGACTTTGTTCCCTGTAGGCTGGTTCTTTGACCCTCTTTTGCCTCATCTAGTAAATGGTGACACTTGTGTGACGAGCCCCCGTAACCCTGCCTAATCTACAACGATTAGACTGTGGCCTTCCCTGCCCCCTAAACCATCAGTTGGAGCACTCAGGCACTCATTCACCCTCCCAGGGGGCTGGAGGCAGGCTTCCTGCCCCCCTCCCTCCGTCCCCACCCCAGCCTGGCCAACTGGCAATGTCCAGCCCGAGTTCCTCCCAGCCACTCAGCCGACCGTCGAAGCTGGTCTGGCCCAGCCCACATTGCAGCTGACTTGGATCCCACCCCAATCCTAATAATTTCTAGAATCAAGATGATAGTCTTATATCTCCTGGGACCCTCATCCAAAATAATGTCCCCAGGCAGGCCCCAGCAGACTGGTGGTACCAATGAGGGGACATTAATAATTCAGATGTTACCACCCAGAGCCCTCACCTGCTGATGAAGGAATTTCACCTTCCTCCAAGTCTCCCTGAGGTCTCTTGAGATATTGCACAAACCCTAGGGGCTGTGCTAGCCTCACAGCACCTATGGCTTGCAAACGTCTAGAGGAGGCTCTTCCCAGCTGCCCCTTCTCCCAGCGAGAATGCTGCTTCCTTCCCAGGGCTCCCAGGGCTCCCAGAGCTCCCAGGGCACCCAGGGCTCCCAGGGCTCCCAGAGCACCACGCTCCACACTTGCTGAATTCCCTGTCAGTGTTCAGCCCAGCCCCCCAGTCATCCCGTGTTCCATGCATAGCTAGGGAAGGGCCTTTCTCTCCCACACCTGTACCTTATGTAACCTGTGGGCTCCAAGAAAACCCTGTTTAGAACCCAAATCTCATAAAGGGCTTTGTAAAAACGGCATCTATGGCCTCTGCATTGGACCTAGCTACTCAGAAGACTAAGACTTAAGCCTTGGATTTGGACCAAGAAGTAGCAGTGCGGTTTCCATCAACCTCTTCCTCCCACATGCCATAGCCCTCCTCTCGTCTCTGACTCCCACAAACAAAACTCCCTCGACAGCTCTCTTCATCACGAGTGAACCTTGGGAACCAGTGCCCAGTAGCTCAGGGGGCCTGGACGTGCCTCTCAGGCTCTGCTGGGCTCAGCTGGATCTACTGATAGGGACAGGGGTCTGGTAAATGGTGGTGAGGGTTCGGTGTCAGATCCTGAGCAGGATGACTTACAGACAACATGTCCTTTCACTCCCATCTGCAAGTCCGTTAACACTATCCCTACGTATTGTAAAAGAAACTGGACACAGAGAAATTTGGGGATAAACCCAAGGTCACTAGGGCAGAAAGTACAGGACTAAGACTCTAATCCAGTTTTCCCCTCTGATCCAAAGCCCATGCTCTTCCCTATCCATCCTGAGGGCTTCTGCTCATCCCCCGTCTGTGTCCTGAAGCCAGGTTGGGACTGGGGTGGCAGGGCACAAGAAAACTCTGGTCAGGCAGGGGGGTGGGTTTCTGCCAATCCGATGTTTCAGTCCTGATGGGCACACAGAATTGTCCTTGCAGGGGTGGGACGTAAAAGAGATCCCAATTCTCACACTGGTCTTGAGAAATTCAAAATAGCCCCTTTCCCTAAAGATCGAGTCGGCCCTTGGATTTTAAGACACCAAGGGGCCCCAGAAGAGAGGCAGTTTCCCCTTTATGGGATGCCGGGTGAGACCTTGATGTGCAACGTTTATTTCAGTCAAGGAAAGAAAAGGGGAGAGGGAAGTGTGAGAGGGCCGTGTGAAACCTAATAAGGCTGGATTGCTTTGTGCGGAGAGAGCGTCTTGGACTCTCGCCACCACCTGCAGTACCAGGCAGGCATGCCCCCATACAGCAGCTTTTGTTGGTGTAAGAATGTGGAAGCAGAAATAACCGCTCTCCAACCTAGTTAGAGTCCTCCAGGTTAGAGGGAGCACCCAGGGAGCCAGCCGGGCAAGGCACAGCTCTAATTCAAAATCATGCCCCTGGGCCTTTTCACGTTCTCACAAATCACAGCACCATAATAATATCAATAGGCAGGACGTGCTCACCCTCACTTTAAAAATTTAGAAGACAGAGCTTTGAAAAGAGAAAATGTAGCTAGTTATAAATGTCAACCTTGTCAACCTGTTCTTTCTGGCTTTAAATCCAGCATCTCCCCAGCACCCAGGGCCCTGCCCTGGGGAGATCTCATTCTAGGGGGGGCTCAGACCCGTGAACGGACAAGTGTCTTACCGCAGGATGTGTGGGACCATAAAGCAGAGTGGTTCAGACATAAACTCTGAACTTGGACAGACCTACAGGCAGCTCTGCAGCCCACTAGCTTTATGGTGTTATAAATAACACCCTCTGAGTTTCCCATCTGCAACATGGGGATATTAAGTTCGACCTCGTAGGGTTGGGTGAGGACTAAAGCTGTGAAAATCACTTAGTCCAGGGCCTGGCGTGTAGAACAGCTCAGTAAGTGGAAGCCACCGTGTCACAGCACAGGCATGTAGAGGGTCGTGTATAAGACATATGGGACCCAAAGCCAGGCCCAGCAGTGAGCATTTCTGTGCAGTCGGAGTCCAGTGCAGAGGAAGGACATCCCCTCTCCAGGGGTCAGTGGGGGATGGAAACCCCAGAGGTATCACTCTTTCTATCTCCCTCCTTCAGCTGGGAAGAAGAAGGTGACTACAGGAGCCTAAGCAGGGGTCCTGGGCTGAGCAGCAGGAAGGATGGAGCGAGGTTCCCCAACCTAGAAGCCCCTCCCAATGTGCTTCCACTGGTGTGTTGTGGTCACATCCTCCATTCCTAACGTGTGGCCTTGGGAGGGAACTTCACCTTCCTCATCTTTGAACTGTGTAGGGTAATGCCTACCCCTTATTAAAATAAACCACGGGTCCAAACCACCCAGCAGAGTGCGTGACACACAGGAAGTGCTGGAGAGACAGGACCCCACCACCTATCCTCTGACCTCCCCATCCCCAGAGTCCTCCCAGCCCCAGGTGAGGACGTGCACGCACACAGACTCACACACACAGTAGAATCGGGCATAAAATGATTTCAGCAGATTTGGGGGTTCTGCAAAGCTCTGCAGAATCTTTATGTTGTCCCCTGTCCCTAATCCAAGCCCTACCCCAGTCCCCCAAAAGAAAAGTCTTCCTCATGGCCCTAGACACTGTCCAGCTTAGATAGCTCTGGAAAATGTCTCCGCCTCAGCCATTTAAAGCACTTCCTATGTAAGTTTCCTTTCTAATCTCTGGGAGAGTCTGGGTTCCACCTTGGCCATGCACTGGCCAGAGCCTGAGTAAGATCAGGGGTCTGGAAGAGAGTTCAAGGTGTCAGTTAAAGGGGGTGACAGGAGGCAACTTAATCAGCCAAGAACCATCCAGAAGCCTGGATAAAAACCTTCCCATGCTCATCTAACATCAGCCATTGGGGGGTTAATGATGCTATCAAGAATGGGCTCACATTGGCCCAGCATGTTCCCACCTGCTTCCTGCCTTTGAGACAGTCATTTTATTCCCTGTCTCACAGGCAAAGGCACTCAGTTTGCAAGTGAAATCACTCACCCCTGACCACATAAATAGTGAGAAACACAGCATCATGGACTGAATCTTCTGAGTCCTGATCCAGGGCTCTTGTTACAAAAAATAATGATAATAATATCACAGGGACTGGCACAAGTTAAGAGCTAAATACAATACAGATAAGACCCAGTTAACTATCATATTTACTCCTGACCATAACCTAGGGAGGAAAGTATCACCATCTCCATTTGTGGATGAGGAAACTGAGGCACAGAAAGAAGGTCAGGGTGTCTGGAAACCAGTCCATCGCCTGTTTTTTTTTTTTAATTTTTATTTTTTTTTAGAGACAGAGTCTCACTTTATCACCCTCGGTAGAGTGCCATGGCATCACAGCTCACAGCAACATCCAGCTCTTGGGCTTAGGTGATTCTCTTGCCTCAGTCTCCCGAGTAGCTGGGACTATAGGTGCCCAGCACAACACCCAGCTATTTTTTTGTTGTTATTCCGGTTTGGCCGGGGCTGTGTTTGAACCCACCACCCTTAGTATATGGGGCCAGTGCCCTACTCGCAAGCACCACCCTCCAAGGCCTGTTTTTATAAATAAAGTTTTATTGACACAAAACAATGCTCACTCATTCACCTGTTCTCCATAGCTGGGTTTGCACTTCAATCACAGAGGCGAGTAGTTGTAGCAGAGAATGCAGGCCCAAATACACTCAGATTTTGGAGACAGCATCTTTATAGAGATAAGAAAGTTAAATGACATCATTAAGGCGGGCCCTAATATAATCTGACTGGTGTCCATGTAGAAAGGGGGCATTTGGACACAGACAATGTGAAGACACAGGAAAGAGGCCTCAGAAGGAAACAACCCTACCACCTTGATCTTGGACTTCTGGCCTTCAGAACTGTGAGGAAATAAGCTTCTGTTGTTTAAGCGGCTGAGTCTGTGGTACGTGGTTACAGCAGCCCTAGAAAACTAGCACCATTACCTACTCAATACAAGACACAGGTCCAGAGGTTAGGGAAAGAGAGAAGGGCCTGGCACATGGGCATTCAACAAACATTAGGCATTTATTAATATTATTATCTAACCATTTTGCTTGTTTGAGACCCTGAATCCTCACCAAATACCTATTAGCTGAGGACTCTCTGATTTCCCATGTTACAGATGAGGCATTTGAGCCCCACGCAAGATCACACAGCTAAGAAGGAAGGAAGGAGACCCAACCCGGCTTCCAGGAGTGCTGGGTACACCCTCAATGAATGAATGTCTCACAGAGAACTTTTAGAGGCCACTGGCAGCAGTCATTGAGTCTTAACTGGCTTGATGAAGGCCTGCCATGTGAGGACCAACCAGTAGATGGCGCTGTGCAACGTGCCCTGCCCTTGAGCTGCCGCCATCAACACCCAGCCACAACCTGTCCATGCTGGTTCAGGCGACATAAGACCCACTGGACTTTTCATTACTAGCTCACCTGGGAAGGCTCTGGGTGCTTCTGAGTGTCCTAGTCGCCCATTGCCCATCTTTGTCCCCTCTCTAGCTCCACGTAGCACTCAGGCTGCTAGAGGACCCAGTGAGGGGTCACCCACCACTGCCAGGCCCAGAGAGGACCTCTGAACACCCCATTTCCTATTCCCCTGTTTCTCACTTCCCATGGGGCCCTTTATGGTAACCCAGAGGGAAAGAGCCACCAGAAAACCCCACTGCACTCTGAGGACGGGAGTCAGGGCAGGAAGCATTTCATCCTCTCACCAATATTTAATGGGCACCTGCTTCGCTGGAGATAGAACCGTGAACAAGGCAGGTGTGGCTCCCACCCTCCTAGGGCCCACGATCTAAAGGAGGAGAGAGGAGTAAAGGAGATTAAATAAGTGATCACAGATGTGATGAGTGTCACCGAAGAGCAAGTGAGTTTAAAGCAGAGGACGTAACCCAGTGTGGGGAAGGGGGGGCAATGAGGAAAGACTTCTCTAAAGACACATCATTTAAGCGGGAAGGAGCAAAGATTGGCCAGTGAAGGGAGAGAGGAATCTGCAGAGTGGGCAGCCTCCTTCCCCTCTCTGGGCCTCTACCTCCCCACTCACACAATATGTGGGTGATCTGGGTCCTAATAAACTTCCTTCAGGCTGCAAAAACCTAGGACATCTTTGTCATCTAATTCATGCAAGGGAAAAATCATTCCCACCTCTCTTTCATATCTTAGAAAAATACAAGGGGCCGGCATGGTGGCTCACGCCTGTAATCCTAGCACTGTGGGAGGCAAGTAGATTACTTCAGCTCACAAGTTTGAGACCAGCCTGAGCAAGAGTGAGACCCTATCTCTACTAAAAAAAAAGAAAAATAGCCAGGGTGGTGGTACCTGTTGTCCCAGCTATTCCAGAGGCTGAGACAAGAGGATTGCTTGAACCCAAGAGTTTGGAGTTGCTGTGAGCCATGACACCATGGCACTCTACCAAAGGTGACAAAGTATGACTCTGTCTTAATAAAAAGAATTTTTAAAAAATAGAAAAGTACACATTACACCAGCCCAAAATTAAATGGGGACATCTCTGTCCTTGGGATGGAATCTTATTCAATGCATATGCCTCTAATTCCTGGGCACGGAGCCTAGCACACAGTGGGACTCAGTGAGAGGGTGCTGGGGAGGATTTAATTGAAGGGAAATTAGAACTGAGGTGAGGCAGCTACTGCCACCACCCAACACCTACACAAACACACACACACACCCCTCTCCCTGTGCACACGTGCACTCTTGAAAGGTTTTCTACACGTTTTCCCAGCCCCTCTTGGCACCGGCTCCATCCATCTACTTCTTTACCACCTGCTCATGGACCTAAAACCCTCAGCTGTTTAATGTCCCCAAACCCAGCTTCTTCAGTCCTTACTCCCAGACTGAAGCCCTACTCACTCCCCAGATGAGGGACTTTAAAAGCTTGCAAGGTCCAGGCTCAGTGAGTCCTCGCTCCCAGCCAGGGTGCATTGAGAAGACACAAGGAGGCAGAGATAGCCGGATCGATTTGAACAGGATCCCTCCTCACATAGGCTAGCAGGAGACCCATCAAAGAAGGAACTAGGGCTCCCTCCCACCTCGGTCCTTTTGGTCAATATCTTTTAAAGACTTTGACTCACACGATGTAAAGTCAGAGGCATTAGGAGGCGTCAGAAGGCATCAGAGTGGGAATCAAGAGGAAATGCACTGACTGCTATTGAGCCCCACGCCCTGTGTCCACACACTGTGAGCACAGCCCTATGGGACGTGTGTGAGCATCTCATGGCCACAGACAAGAAGTGACCCTTACGGAGCTGTGCTAAAAAGTTCATAGTCATCCCTCATTCTATATTCACTCTTCACCCCAAAGTGCCAGAGAGAGATTATTAACCCCATGTTAGAGATAAAGATACTGAGGCTTGGGTGGTGCTGTGGCTCAAAGGAGTAGGGTGCTGGCCCCATATGCTGGAGGTGGTGGGTTCAAACCCAGCCTCGGCCAAAAAAAAAAAAAAAAAAAAGATACTGAGGCTCAGGAAAGGAAGAGGAGGTGCCCAAGGTCCTGAAAAATAACCAGCGCTCATCCCGAGGCCCACAGCCTTCAACCACTCAGCCATTTAGGACCTAACACATAACAGAGGCTCCAGCCCTGCCCCACCACATGGCTTTCGTAATCCTGAAAGATCCAGACCCGTAAGAGTGAAGTGTAAAGAAAGGGGAGAGGGGTACACACAGCCCCCCCATTCCAGAGTCCTCGGGCCAAAACCTGCCTGGGCCAGGGAGAAAAATAAATTTCAAATTGGAAATGGGATTGCGGTTTTAAAGGACTAACAGGCCAGCAAATGCTCAGATCTGTCATAAAAGCCTGTTCCATCAAGTACATATGAAGGTAATGATCAGAAGAAAAATAAAACTGTCTCATGGTTCTGTCTCACCAAGACCAATCTATTCAATATGCCAATCATAAAAGCCTGGGGCCCGTTATAACAGGAGAGGCAAGGCGTCCCAGGGAGGGGCGGAGCAAAGCCCAGCTGTGTGGGCTGAGAAGTGACCTCCCCTGGCTCGGCACCCGTAGCTCTGTGGTTAGGGCGCCCATGATACATAACAGGGCTGGCGGGTTTGAACAACAATGACAACTACAACAAAAAAATAGCCAGGCATTGTGGTGGGTGCCTATAGTCCCAGCTACTTGGGAGGCTGAGGCAAGAGAATCACTTAAGCCCAAGAGTTGGAGGTGGCTGTGAGCTGTGACACCACAGCACTCTACCAAAGATGACATAGTAATACTCTGTCTCAAAAAAAAGAAGTGACCTCCCTGAGGACGGCAGTAGGATGAACAGCCTTCTAGGCAGAGAGACCCCACTGTGGCCGCAGCGGCAAGGGAAGCAGATGTGAGAAGGCAGGAGTGGTGGGAGAGGGGGAGGTAGGTCATAAAGGCCCTTGTAGGTCCGGGTGAGGCCTTTGCAGAGCTTTAAGCAGGGCTTAGAGATTGAAGAAGTAAAAATGCCAATTCAAGAATCTTAGGAAGAAATACTGATGTTCCTAGGGTGGTTTGACTAGAAAAGAAAGAAAGAAAAAGATTCTTCAGTCACAGATTTTAAAAAGAAAAAGAAATTCAGGAGACAATTGTGGCTTGGACCAGAGACAGTGAAGACGGGATTGGGGAAGCGTGGAAAGGGTCTCGAGCTCCCAGTCAGCTACGGTACAAGGTTCACCAACTATAATTTCTCCAGAGGAGATCCAGGACTTCAGGATGAATCTGTGTCACTTTTGATCCAAAGAAGCGCCGGATCAGGGGACCCTGGGCAGGCAGCCAGGCCTTGTCTCCTCGCCCGAAGCTTTGGCATGTGGAACTGGGAGAGAAGGAAAGTGGTTCAGTGACCGGGCACCTGGCACAGGCGAGATCAAGTGATAAACGTATAAATATGCAAAGTACAACACACTGTAATACTTGCTCAGCAGGGACCAGTGCGCAGTGGCGAAAGCACAGCCCCCATCACCCCAGACCTGGGTTTCCAGACTTTGCCCCTGAGTAGCTGGGGAAGCCACTGGCCGCTTTTCCATCTGTCAAGCAGATGTATTATAGGAAGGCCCCCCTCTCCCGATATGGTCTCACAGGGACCTGGGAAATGAAGTAAAATACTGGTGAATCACCAAGCATGGTGCATGTCCTCAGGTCGTGGAGATGAAGAGGCTCAGAGGATACCATCAGACACCTAAAGGACACTGCCAAGTTGGAAAGGAGGGGAACTGGTGATGGATTGGACAGGAGGGTGAGGGGAGGGGCAGCAGCCAGGGAGATGCCTGGATCTCCGCTCCAGCTCACAGGTAGATAGTAAGATGCAGGAATCCCTTCCATGTGTACCCGGCCTGACCCAGGCCTGCCAGCCCCATGTGGAGGAAGCCACATAACTCGCTGCTCCTCCCTTCCTCATTCCCAAGAATTTCCCTAGAAGACCTCGCTCCCATAAAAATAAAAATAGGAAAAACAAATATGCATCAAGCATTTCCTAAATGCCAGAGGGGGACTTCCCATACACTGTCACTTAAGCCTCATGACACCCCGGTGAAGGGCCAAGTACTATTATCCCATTTTGCAAGTGAGGAAACTGAGGCTTGGAGAGGGGAAGCAGCTATCTCACCAAGTCCTGAGGGTGAATAAGTAGCAGATCCTGGTCTGGACCCAGAGCCTGACTCTGGCACAGCTGAGCAGAGTTGTGAGCGGCCTACGTAGCCCAGCTGCCAACGCCTGCTGGGGGCCACCGGGCTGCTGCACCAGCTGCCACATGCCGGGTGGTCCGAGCCAGTTCCGTCAGGTGACTGATTTAGTGGAGAGGTTCAGCCCAGGAACAGCCGGGTGTCTGAGTGAATTTGTGACCCCACCACCAGGTGTTCCTGCTGCCTGTCAACAGCACCTGGATTACGTGTGGCAGGAAGAGGAACAGGCCCTGGGCCACTCGACACCAAACGCCCACACCAATCTGCTCTGGCTCTAGGGAACCTCCTGCTCTCAAGTTTGTAATCCCTGACACCCTCACCCCTCCAAGGGTGGCCATGGACCAGCAGCATTGCTTTGGCCCCCTCTGGGAGCCCATTACAAACACAGAGCCCCAGGCCCCAACCTGGACCATCGGAGCCACCTCGGCCTTGGAACAAGATCTCCAGGCAGATTGCAGTACACATGGCACCATGGACAGAACACTGGCCTGCAAACCGGAGATCTTGGTCCTGGCCACCCAGGAGAGGCTCTGCGACCTCAGGCAAGTTCCTTCTCCTCTCTGAGTCTCAGTGCTCTGATCTGTGAAGTGAAAGTGCTTGGATCAGAAAAAACGCAGATCTGTGGTGAGAGCAGAGGCCTGGACACTCAAAGCTCCACAAATATTGTAATGAAGTAAGTAGATAATTAACTCCACAGATTTTTACTGAGCACCTACAATGTACCAGACATTCTAGGCCCTCTTGATAAACAAGTCCCTGCTCTAATTAACCCTCTAGCTGATGAAATGGAGTTAAACCCCCACCTCTACATCTAATGTCCGATCACAGGAGTACAAAGCCTGATCCCCTTACTCCAGCTCAGACCAACAGAAGCACCATCCAAGCTCCAGCAGGCTCTGCAGAGCCAGTCGAGGTCTCAGCTGAGACCACGTCACAGCTCAATGTCGCCCAGGCCCCTCCTGCCTGTTCCCCTCCATCCACAGGTATTGGTCCTGCATACACAGCCCGTGTGCCCATCTCCATCTCAGCGTCAGGTTTCCTGGGCACAACCCAGTCTGTGAGTTCCCATCTATAAAATGGGGGTACACGTAGCACCCACAGCCATGGCTTTTGTGTACAAAAATGAGTTGACACATAAAATGCTTAAAATACCTGAAATGTGGGGGATGCTCTAAACCAGACATCCTCAAACTACAGCCCGTGGGCCACCTGCAGCCTGCTGAGGACATTTATCCAACCAGCTGGGTGTTTGTGCCGCCGCTGCCTGTCCTGCTTAGCAGCCGACTTGTCCCGGGGACCGCAGTCTGGCCCTCCAGCAATCTGAGGGACAATGAACTGGCCCCCTGTTTAAAAAGTATGAGGACCCCTGCTCTAAACCTGTTTGCTATTATGATTGTCATTGATAATAGTGTCCTCCCCTTGAGGAAGGAATCCCACTGTCCCCACTCTAAAGGGGGAAGCCCGTGCAAGGACATGGAGTAGGCAGGTGTGATCAGAGAGCCAAGTAAGTCAGGCCTGGTGGCAGGGAGGACACAGAGCAGGCAGGTGTGATCAGAGAGCCAAGTAAGTCAGGCCTGGTGGCAGGGAGGACACAGAGCAGGCAGGTGTGATCAGAGAACCAAGTAAGTCAGGCCTGGTGGCAGGGAGGACACAGAGCAGGCAGGTGTGATCAGAGAGCCAAGGGAGTCAGGCCTGGTGGCAGAGAGGACACAGAGCAGGCAGGTGTGATCAGAGAACCAAGTAAGTCAGGCCTGGTGGCAGAGAGGACACAGAGCAGGCAGGTGTGATCAGAGAGCCAAGTAAGTCAGGCCTGGTGGCAGGGGAGGACATGGGAGCAGGAGCAGAGTGTGCACCTCTCGCAGGACTCAGAAAAGAGTCTGGCCTTTACCCTACCTCAGGGGAGGCTCCTGAAGTGTCTTCCGTGGAATGACATGCTTTCCCCTCAGAGCTGCCTGGCCCAAGGTTGGACTTGCTATGGTCAACGTCCACTCCTCCTCCCTCTGGGCAACTCACCAGGGCAGCACAGACCCAGGCCCTCTCTATCTCAGGCTCCCCAAACCTCTTCAAGATAATCAATTGCTTCTACTTGTGCCAATCATGCCTGCCAGGACCTGTTTTCAAGTCTCTCCCACATTTCTGTTCCTTCTCCTGGATATCCAGTCCATTTCTTGAGGTGGAACAGACTGGGCTGACCACCACCCTGGTGAGGGCAGGCTAGCCCCAGGCAGAGCAGGACCACCCTGTGCACAGCCCCTCTGCCTCTGGAGATGCACCCCGAAGTTGCCTTCCCTTTCTGTGAGGCCTGAGTGATTACAGGA
Organism: Galago senegalensis; assembly: GCA_963575145.1. Classification (NCBI taxonomy): domain Eukaryota; kingdom Metazoa; phylum Chordata; class Mammalia; order Primates; family Galagidae; genus Galago; species Galago senegalensis. The sequence goes on from CAUYTI010126134.1 coordinate 28,375, forward strand.
CCCCCGTGCCCAGGAGGTCCATGGAGTCTGTAGGCAATGTTATTCAAAATATGAACTTCGTTATGGTGGCATCTCCCAAAGGGGTTTCCAGGATGCCACCATAGCAGACAGATGGCACCAGCACTAAGGCCAGAATCCCAGCCTGGGAATGGAGGAGCCCGTGGCCCCAGCTCCAGCTCTGCTGTGTGGCCCTGCAGCACTTGACCTCTCTGAGCTTCATGGGGTCATCTACTGATCATTACCAGGCTCCCCCACAGCTCATGCATTCATCCGGGGTTCACAGAGCCACCCCACATGACTCTCCTTCCTATGTCCACAACAGATGTCTGTGGAGCAATGAAGGTGGTCAGACTGGCCCAGAATGCTCTTTGGAGTAGCCAAGGCATGTAGGTGGGGAAAAAGGGAACTTACAATCCCTCTTTCTCAGGCCTACTTCAATAATTATGATTGTTTTAAAATGCTGCAAATGCTTATGTTCTTTGTCCTAGCAATTCCACTCCTAAAAATTTCTTCTACAGTTAAACCAAATGTATCATAAAATTATTCGTCACAACACTGTTTATGGTGGTACAACACCAGGAAAGGACACTCAGTGAGGAATTAGGGAAATAAATTGACACATCCCTATGATGAAATATACTATTATGACACTATAAAAGAAAAAAAGTAAGCTCACTATGTGCTACTATGGAAAAAATCTCAAAATACACTTCTAAGTGAAAAAGTAAAATGCAGAATGAACAGTAGTATACCAGGCCCTTTATGTTAAGAAAAGGGCAGGTACGTGAATGTGGAGAAAAGGGAACACTCCTACACTGCTGGTGGGGATGTAAACTAATACGTTCCTTTTGGAAAGACATCTGGAGAACACTTAGAGAACTAAAAATAGACCTGCCTTTTGACCCTGCAATTCCTTTATTAGGTATACTCCCAGACAACCAAAAATCACATTACAACAAAGATATTTGTATCAGAATGTTTATTGCAGCCCAATTCATAATTGCCAGGTCATGGAAGAAGCCCAAGTGCCCATCGATCCACGAATGGATCAACAAACTGTGGTATATGTACACCAT
>CAUYTI010126138.1:0-19985 GCA_963575145.1 Galago senegalensis
GAGTCTCTTGCCTCCGCCTCCCAAGTAGCTGGGACCACAGGCGCCTGCCACAACGCCCGGCTATTTTTTTTTTGGTTGCAGCCGTCATTGTTGTTTGGCAGGTCCGGGCTGGGGATTCGAACCCACCACCTTAGGTATACGTGGCTGGTGCCTTAGCCGATTGAGCTATAGGCGCTAAGCCCATATTTCACTATTATATCCTTCAATACCTTGTGTTTACCTCTTCTTGAAATGCCTTCCTTATTAATCTAACTTCTAGTTAGTCTTAAAAACCCAGTCCAGATGTCTTCTTTTACGAACTTCCCATGCAGTCTCCTCATCCATCACAATTATTTCTTCCTCTGTTATCTCTGTATCTTGCTCATCTAATAGCTCAGTGTTTTAAGTCAAGCACTTTACCAAGAACCTTATATCTTTCATTTAATTCTCACAACCCCCCTGTTAACTAGGTAGTGTTATACCTATTTTGCAGGTTAAGAAGCTTTTAAAGCTGCTTTGAGGTTCAAAACTCAGTCTGTCTGAGATAAAAGTTCCTGAAAATGTTTGCCATATTATTTTTATATATGCACCATTTCCATTTTTCCTACCCTTCCTACCTTTAAACATAAGAACAGGAGGTTAGAATACATGTTTAATATTTGGTGACTCTTTATTAAAGAGTGAACTCTTATTTTTCAAACCTTAGTGACTCAAAACTCAAAACATAGGATACACTCAGTAAATATTTGCTGAAATGAACTGAATTAACTGGAAGAAGAAACAGGAATGAGCAGATACTTCAGGCTCTCAGCTTCAATCAATCCATTCTTGGTTGGTCCCAGATCCTTTACAAGTACCAAAGCTGAAAACAACTGAAGACTGGCAAAATCTAGCCTGCTAAGGCTCCATGTGCTGATGAGTCCCCATTGCTCTTCTCATTTCTCTTCTGGCTCAAACTTCAGTTTCTACTTACTTCTGGATTCTTCCATGGCAAGTGGGCCAGTCTGTTATATGCAGTACTTGTGGATGGGGGAAGGCTATAGAAGCCACTGGTAAAACCCATTTATATGATTCATTTGATTTATTACAGCAGCAATTATAATAACTAACTGGATCAGCCAATGAATAAAGGGTTCGAAAATTAATTTTCTAGAAATTTAAGGACTACCATTTAAAATATGATTAACTCCTTGAGCCACAGGCACTGCCCCCTTAATGGTATTTTAAACGGTAGTCCTTAAATTTCTGGAAAATTAATTTTTGAACCCTTTATTCATTGGCTGATCCAATAAGTTAGTTATTGTAGTTAGATATACCGGAGGTGGAGGGTTCAAACCCGACCTGGCCAAAAACTACAAAAATAAATAAATACATAACCATTACATTTCCTTTATTACTTATAACCCTTTGATAGTTCCACAAAAATTATTACATATAAATGTTTTACAAGTGCTTTAGTTTGTTTTTCTCTTAATAAAGCTAAAGTAGAAATGCTTTCTCTTCATATATACTAGGACTTTTGGTTAGTATCTGGATCTTGGATTTCCCTCTCCTTCACAAAATATTTAGTTGGAAAGGGGTTCTACTGAGGTCAAGAAATTTTAAAGAATTATGGACAAGAAGGAACTATGAAGGATACACTTACAATTAAATCCTTTCAGTGAAATGATGCTTACTTTTCCTCTGTAGAGGAAATGGTTGCAATCTTTATTAGCTCTGCCTCACTGTATGTTATAAAATAGGTCTCTTTGGTTTCTGTCCTGAGGCTTTCCTTTTAGGCAGCATAGAAACAGTTTTCAGAGAAATATGCACACTGGAGTCAGATGCAATTATGTCTGAGTTTTAGTGCTGTCCCTGGCTATGTGATTTCTCTAAATTTCCACATCCTCATCTGCCTAATCTCAAAGGATTACATTAAACGGTATTATGCACCTAAACACTTAGCATAGTACTTGGCACATGGTAAATAATTGATAGATGTGGCTGTTTTTTTTCTTACTATAGTTGAAAACTAATAGTATGTCTCCCAAGTCTTTCTTTTTTTATAGCCAAATACATTTAGTTCCTTCAAGCATTCCTTGAATGCTAAGGTTTCAAGAAATGTAATTCTGAGTGTTCTTTTCTAGACAAATTCCAGTTTGTTAATCTCTCTTTTAATTTGTGAGATCTAGAACTGAATTCAACCTTTTTCCTTTGGAAATAGTATCCATTAGGCCAGGTACAGTGGCTCACACTGTACTCCTAGCACTCTGGGAGGCAGAGGTGGATGGACTGTTTGAGCTCAAGAGTTTTGAGACCAGAATGAGCAAGAGCAAGACCCTGTCTCTACTAAAAATAGAAAAACTATCTGGATGTGGGGGCACACACCTGAGTCCCAGCTACTCAGAAAGGCTAAAGCAAGAGGATTACTTGAGCCCAGGAGTTTGAGGTTGCTATAAGCTATAATGCCATGACACAGTAGCCTGGGGAAACAGAGTGAGACACTATCTCAAAGAAACATTAAAAAAGAAAGACAAGACGACAAAGACAAAGACAAAGACAAGACAAGAAAAGAAAAAGAAAGAAAAACATAATGGTATCCATTAAAGGAAAAAATTTTAAATTATAAAAGTAATAAACATTTAACTGAGAACCTCGGAAATAGAATAATGGGGGAAAAACCACTCATAAGCTTTTTTCCATGTCCAGGAAAACTATTTTAAAGTTATATATTATTTTGTCTTACAGGTACATTCAGTTTATTTAAGCATTTAGCTATTGATGGACATAGAGACCATTAACTTTAAACAAATAGCTTTTTCTGTATTTATTATTTCCTTAGAACTTAGAATCCCAGAAGTGCAATTTCTGCATCAAATGGTATAAATATTTTGATGACTCAAACATGGTGCTCAACTACCTTCTAAAAAAGCTCTATTCATTTACAATACCACCGGCAACATTTGAAAGTGTCTTGTTTTCTGGCACTCTATCAAGGATAAAGGATTTACTGAGGATTCCTTTTGAAAAGCATATTAATTTGATATGGTACAGAATGATACCTATGAATCATACATGACTACTACCCCCATGTCTGTTCCTCACGAACTATCATTCCATGTCTTTTGCTTTGTGTCTCTTGGAGTTTGAGATTCTTCTGATCATGTTATACAACTTCTTTATGTACCAGTCACATGTCAATAAATATCATTTGATAAAGTCTTTAGAATAATTATTTACTTTTCTGTTTGTAGATTTTTATATTTTATTATTTGTTTAAAATTTAAAGCTATTTGTTTAAAATTAATGGTCTTTGTAGATAATTACCTACTTTTCTGTTTTTTGGAGACAGAGCCTCACTTTGTCACCCCCAATTGAGCACCCTAGTGTCATAGCTCACAGCAACTTCAAACTCTTGGGCTCAAGCAAATCTCTTACCTCAGCCTCCCAAGTAGCTGGGACTACAGGTGCCTGCTACAATGCCTGGCTATTTTTAGAGATGGGGTCTCCCTCTTGCTTGGACCAGTCTTGAACTCCTAAGTTCAGGCAATCCATCTGCCTCAGCCTCCCAGAGTGCTTGTATTATAGGCATGAGCCACTGCGCCCAGCCCCTACTTTTCTGTTTTCTTAACCAGAATACAATGAATAGAATCTAACTTTTTCCTAACTGTTCAGGGATGGCATTAACTTATTCAAGGAATAATTATTAAGCAGCAACTCCATGACAGGCCCTGTGTATTAGACATTCAAGAGTGAGCTAAGGCACAGTTTCTGTTCTCAAAGATCTAATAATCTAGCATCATAAATGTCAATCACAGTTGTCCATCTCTTCTTCCAGCTTCAGTATACTTGTCCTCCTATTATACACTGTCTTTATGCTTTTCTTTTACTGCCCTATCTTACAAATGATCATCTAAGTGAAGGTCTGAGGGAAACTGTCTCTCATGATTATGAGGTTCTTAAGCTTATTCCTGCCAGCAATTCTTTGCTGTAATTGCCTTCTGAATACACAGATGTTCCAATGTTTGAGGAAATCTGACCTCTGAAGTCAAGTCAATTTCAAGAGAACTAACTTTTATGTACCCATTTTTATTTTCAAAGCATTGTCATATGTAAAGTCATTTAGTTGACTGGCTCATTGTCAGGAATATCAATGGCAAAAAAGGGCAGGTTCATTTAAGCATCCAAAGTCCAAGTTTAAGTTATCTGTCAGGGAATACCCTTGCTTATACAAATTAACCAGGTAAACAACTGTAATATAATGATCTATCTGTGACAGAGCATCACAAAGTGTTACACTAATAGGGGAGAAAAGGAACTGAATTGTCAAATACATTTGAAAGACAAGGTAAAATTAAATAGATACATTCAGAAAAACATCTCAGAGCCTTTAAATAATATACTGTTATAGGGTGAATTTCCAAGAGAGAGTAAGATAATATTATAGATAATATTCCTCAAATCCATTTAATCACAAAACCTGTTTCACCTATTTTCATGGAACCTGTAGAATACACTTCAGCAAACGAAGAACTAGAGCTATCCTTTACAATGATAATAAAGTTAATGTCAGCAGCTATTTGTCAATCATCTGCTATGTGCTGGGCACTTTCATTCCATATTATTTCACATTCCTACTTATGGGATAAAAACGTTTAATACTAATATCAATACATGTCAACAAACACAAGTCCCCAAAGTCACCATACATAAGGAAAATGGGAAATTATGGTTAAATGTCCCTTCATTTATAAAATATTTATTACAAAATTTTACAACATATTCTGTCTCTCGGTCATCTCTTTCTTACACACATGAAGTCCCCTCTCCCATTCATGGTGAGTGCCTTCCAAGATATCGGTTTCCTGTGTATGGTAGGGTGACCAGACATCCTGCTTTTGGCGGGACAGTCCTGCTTTTCAACAATTTGTCCCGCATCCCGCGGTGTTTTAACAAAGTTCCGATTTTTGGAAAGAATGCACAAATGGGAGGGAGAACAAGAGAATATACGGTTTTTGGCTGCCATGTGGCTATTTCGCCAGAATGTGAGTTTTATATTATTTTTGTTAATTTTATAATGTTACACTGTAATAATAACAAATAATTGCTGAGAAGTAATTATCGAGAACTGCTTATCAAAGTTTGCATTGTTGTCGGGCCCTGCCCCGCCTGGCCCCCTGGCCCCCTGGCCATGTTGTCCCGCCTTACCAATGTTAAAATCTGGTGACCCTAGTGTATGGTGACTCCTGGGACACTTTGTACCTTATAATACCAGGAATACCAAAAAAATGTATACACATTTAAAGAGATGTTATCTATGTATTACTTTGCATGTGCCATAATCAGAAGTGTCTGGACACTGATGTTTATCACTTAGAGCACCTCCTATAATTCCAGAAGTTATATACGACTTGTATTTATTGGTGTATATTGAGTATTACAATTTTAGTAGTTTTTTCCTTTCTTAAAACATACCTTTTTTGTCACCCTCTGTATTTGTATAGGCTTTATAACTTACAAACAGTTCATGTCCATTATTTTACATAAAGAAACCGTGAAATGTAAGGAGACTATATTTGAAGAGTAAAGGCTTAAGTATCATGCTCAAAGGCTTACTCAAGGATTTGTAACTAGCACTGGTAGAATCAGGTTTAGAAAACACATCTGACTCCTACTTCACTGTTTCTCTCTTAGTATCAAAATGTTGTTTCATGAAAAGTCTGTTTTAGCCCTACCTAGAACCTTCTTCTCTAAGGACCATGAGTTCAAATAGGTAACATTAGGTCTTATTTTACATTAGAATCCCAGGGAGCTTCTCTACAATTCAAAGAATACAGCAAAGCTATGTCTAGCCTACACATGTAATTCTCATTCAAAATTTTATAAAATCTTGTGACCTGCTATGCGCTATCCTTGGAATAAAGCTTTTTCTTTGTCTTTTCTTTTTTTTTTTTTTAGACAGAGTCTCAAGCTGTCACCTGTGTAAGCTGATTATACAAATTAGGTCATTCTTGTCACAACCAACTAAAACAGAGTTGAGAGTCTGGGGAAAAACAGACAGGCCACATAACACCACTCTAAGAATGTAATTCTCTGCAAGTCTGGCTGCTGAAACTGCCTGCTATAACCTACAACCAACCTTACCTATTAGCTACTGAAACAACTCACTATGACTCTAAAACCAGTTTTATCTACCACACTCACTCATGAATTAGAACTTGCCAGCTCCCCCAAACTTACTAGTACCAGTGAACTTTCCTGAAGAGCAATACCATTTCTCCTTTTTATAAAAACTCCTTCTCTTTGCTCTTCAATATACATTCATTATACAATATACCACTAGAGGCTCGGCGCCTGTGGCTCAAGCGGCTAAGGCGCCAGCCACATACACCTAAGGTGGTGGGTTCGAATCCCCAGCCTGGGCCCACCAAACAATGATGGCTGCAACCAATGGCCAGGCATTGTGGCGGGCGCCTGTAGTCCCAGCTACTCGGGAGGCTGAGGCAGGAGACTCGCTTGAGCTCAGGAGTTGGAGGTTGCTGTGAGCGTGATGCCACAGCACTCTACCCAGGGGGATAGCTTGAGGCTTCGTCTCAAAAAAAAAAAAAAAAATATATATATATATATATACCACTAGATTTGTATGCATGTCTCAAATTGTGATTATTGCTTTCCAAATAAAATATTTTAGTTTTAGAGATTTGTTACTACCCTTTAATTGACTTCAACAGCACTAACATCAGCTTCTACTATCAATAACTTACCGTGAACACAGCCCAGGAAAGGGCAGAATGGCCTCCTCCATGCAAAAGGAGCAGTACTGGACCCTCTGAACCACTCTTATAAACTCGAAAAGTGTATGAATAGTTAAAGATAATACATCTAAGTTTTTGGTCAATTAAGTTTTTGATTATTTAATCATAAAAATATGATTAAAAAAATAGGAGTAAAAAACTCAAGCAGCACTAACCTACATACAAAACTGAGGACTCCTAAATATAAGAGAAACTCAAAACATTTCAGAGATCTCAACTCTGGGTATTTGAAGCATGAAGCCAGTTTGACCATTTTTTTCAATTCCCTTTGCCGAAATGAGGACATACTCTCTGGTTTCTAGAAATGAAATTAGTTCAACTCACCTGATTTATGAAATCTTCCCAGGGGCCTAAAGAGATATAGTTTTATATATCAATTTCATGAATTTAATTCTTAATCCCTTCTCCATGCACTAGATAATTATAGCCAAGAAAGACACTGGCATGGACTTATAGGTAATACTCCATAAAGAACAGGTGGAGAATAAAATGACATGAAATAAGCATCAGGAAGAAAGAACATTTTAGAAACTATGTAAGTCTTCCCTAACATAAGACTTAAGACATCATTTGCAAAGGATATATCCTTGCCAGTTTCATTCTCTACTTCTACATCTTCCATGGACTCAAAGTACTGACTCCAAGGAACAGGGGAAAAGTCCCGCTTTCTTCCAGGTCTGGGGAAGAAAAAAAGAAAAAGAAACATTTTAAGTAAAAAATAGTTACACATGAAAGGACTAAATCTTGATCAACAAATGCTAAATGAAAATAGCAAAGATATTTTCTCTTAATGATATAAAGAGCTCATCACAAAATACTACATTAAAAATGTGTTTAGTAAGTTCAAATTTAGATTTAAGAGTAGAAATTTTTAGGACCTTAAAAAATTAATTATCATATGTATATATGTATTATTATATATATATTTTTTGAGACAGAGTCTCACTGTGTTGCCCTTGGTAGAGTACTATGGTGTCATAACTCACAGAAACCTCCAGCTCTTGGACTTAAGTGATTCTCTTGCCTCAGCCTCCCAAGTAGCTGGGACTACAGGCACCCACCACAATTCCCAGCTACTTTTTAGTCGTAGTTGTCATTGTTGTTTGGATTCGAACTTGCCAGCTCCAGTGTATGTGGCTGGCACCCAAGCCACTGAGCTACAGGCACCAAGCCTAATTAGTACATTTTAATCACAAATAAATTCCACATATATAGACATCACAAAACCTGATAGTTCTCTTTCCTTATTCTTGGCTGTGGGCTCATTCCTATCCTCCCAACCCACTTAATAGCATTTCTGCTGGGCACAATGGCTTTATGTCCATAATCCCAAGCTACTCAAGAAGCTGAAGCAAGATCACTTGCTTCAGGAGGCCAGAAATTCAATACCAGCATAAGCAACAAAGCAAGACCCAATCTCCAAAAAACTAAGATAAAAAAATTAGTAGATGTGGTGGCATGTACCAATACTTAAGAGGCTGAGGCAGGAGGATTGGTTAGGCCAAGAGTGCTAGACCAGACTGGGTAACACAGCAAGACTCCACCTCAAAAAAAAAAAAATCTATATATACACATTTACCATTCCTACTACAATCATTCTTGGTCACTTTTCTTCTTCACACATTTACTATCTCACACTCTTTCATGCTTCTTTGTCATTTCTAACCAATCAACATATAACCTTCATGGAAGGCAAACTGGCAATAGTAATGCCACAAACCCCTAGGAATTTGTCAGAAGAAGAGCTCACACAGAAGTGAAATGTCTTATCTATTCAATGTAGCATTGTTTGTAATAGAGACAAGTTGGAAACTAAATATCCATCAACAGAGGGCTGATTAAAATAAATTATACAGAGAAATACTAATTAGTACAATTAAGTTGTAAAAATGAAGAAATTATGTGTTGACAAAATTCCTTATATACAGATACATAATTCCAAGATACATTGTTAAAAGAAAAAGATAAATGTGATGTATATGCTATGACTTGGATAAAAGTGGGCAATAAATATAACTGCTTATATATGTTTACAATATCTCTGGAAGGATACTGACTACTTGAATACCAGGAAGAATTATATATAACACACTGGAGCCAACTGGGTAACCAGGGGTGTATTCTCTCAACAGCGAAGCATTTACTCATTGTCCACTCTGTTTTAGGAATTGAACCGGGTCAGTAGTTCTCAATCTCTATAACAATGAAATCACCTAAGGAACTTCAAAAAATACTGATGCTTGGGTCACACGCCTAGAAACTGATTTAAGTGATCTGGGATATGGCCTGGGCACTGAGAATTTTTAAAGTTCCTCAAGTTCAGAAGCTGCTAGGAATACAAATGTAGAGTACATGTTTTGTTTTGTTTTTGAGACAGAGTCTCAAGCTATCACCCTGGGTAGAGTGCCATGGCATCACAGTTCACAGCAACCTCCAACTCTTGGGCTCAAGAGATCCTCTTGCCTCAGTTTTTCTATTTTTAGTAGAGATGGGGTCTTGCTTTTATTCAGCCTCGTCTTGAATCTGTGAGCTCAAGCAATCCACTCACCTCAGTCTCCCAGAGTGCTAGGATTACAGGCATGAGCCACTGTGCCTGGCCACATGTTTTAGAATGAGAGTTCAAATTCCTTATGGTTCCTACCAGTTCCACACTTAAACTATAGGTTTGGTCAAATTATTCCTAAGAGAATATTCCTATATAACAGAAATATATATGTTTTTTATATATATATATGTATGTATGTATGTATATATTTTCCAGGAACTACCCAACATGTACCAACCAACTGAGCAATTCTCTTTTAAGGAGTCAATAATTCTACATCTCTAAATGTTGCTCCTGCTACCCTCGTTAGAACATCTAATTGTTTATACACTTCAAGACTACAGTTAATTTTACAACCAACATTAAATAGGTAGCAAGAAACTTACATTATCTTTGTATTTCAGTCACAACAAAATATACTGATTTAGGGATGTAGTTTTGATTCTTTTAAAAAATACCTTTAGAGGCAAGGTGCAGTGGCTCATACTTCTAATCTTAGCACTCTGGGAGGCTGAGGAGGGTGGATAGCTTGAGCTAACGAGTTTGAGACCAGCCTGTGCCCATCAAGACTCTGATTCAGGGCTTGGCACCTGTGGCTCAAGCGGCTAAGGCACCAGCCACATACACCTAAGGTGGGGGGGTTCAAATCCAGCCCAGGCTCACCAAACAACAATGATGGCTGCAACCAAAAAAAAAAAAAAAATAGCCAGGTGTTGTGGTGGGCACCTGTGGTCCCAGCAACCTGGGAGGCGGAGGCAGGAGACTCGCTTGAGCCCAGGAGTTGGAGGTTGCTGAGAGCTATGCCGCAGCACTCTACCCAGGGGGACAGCTTGAGGCTCTGTCTAAAAAAAAAAAAAAAAAAAAAAAGACCTATAACTAATAAATAAAAATCTACTTGGTAGGTAACTGTATACAAATTTTTGTGTCAGAACAAAATTTATTTCAAATCTAACAAAATAAATGTTTAATCCCCTCCTACCTCCTATTACCAGAGAAAAGAAGTTGGTACAGAAGGAACAAAGTGGTGCTATAAGACACAAAGGAAATATGGTTTCTGCCAAATTCATGTGAATCAAATATGTTTATGAACCCTTTGCTATTATCACAGACCCTGCTTAGAATTTAATGAAAGCTATGAACTTTATATCCAGAAAAAATATATGCACATATATTTTGCATATAATTCCACTGGCTTCAAGAAACCTATCTAAGAATGCCAAATTAGGAACTCTAGGCCTATAATTTAACCTTAACAACCTATTTTCAGAAGAAAAATAAAAATTAAAAGAGGAAGATTTGAATAAAGAGATACAATTTTTTTTTTAATAACAGGCTGCCTCTCTTGTTAACTTTTTTTTTCTTTTTTTTTTTTTGAGACAGAGCCTCAAGCGGTCCCCCCTGGGTAGAGTGCTATGGCATAACTCACAGCAACCTCCAACTCCTGGGCTCAAGCAAGTCTCTTGCCTCCACCTCCCAAGTAGCTGGGACCACAGGTGCCCGCCACAACGCCTGGCTATTTTGTTTTTTTTTTGGTTGCAGCCATCATTGTTGTTTGGCGGGCCCGGGCTGGATTCAAACCCGCCACCTTAGGTGTATGTGGCTGGCACCTTAGCCACTTGAGTCACAGGCGCCGAGCCCAGATAACACATTCTTAATAGTTTCTAAACCTAAATTCGTTTTCCACTTACTCTCAACTACACGCTATTTTCATAACCTAGTTCTGCCATTATTAGCTGTATGACCTTGGGCAAGTCACTTAACTTCTACTAAGCCCAAGTTTCTCCATGCCAGACTGGTTATAGTACCAATTTTATAGGCGTTGTTATGAGGATCAAAGTAGCCCTTTCATCCCTTGGTTACGCTAAAATTAGTTTGTTTTATTTTTATCACACAACTAATAATTTTCTAAAATCATTATTCCTATGTTTGTTATTATACCCAAGTCACCCCAGCTAATTTACCAATATGAGATCCATTAAAGCAAGAATGTTCTCATTTGTTCACCAATGTATTACCAGAGCCTGACACATCAATATCTGTTGACAGTATGCAGTGAGCTTATGTGCATAAAGCACTTAGCTTCCTGTCTCAAGAAATATTTATTATTACTATTATTAAGCAGCTTTAAGGCTAACAAACATATTCCCCCTTTACTTAATCTGATAAACCATACAGTAAAAGGAAATAAGATATTATAAAACTATAGTAATCAAGAGTGTGGTACAGGTATAAGGACAGACATATAGATCAAAAGAATTAAGAGTTCATTCCAAGAAAATCAAATACAGTTTAAAGAAAGTGTCCAGAAATAAACTCAAACATTTATAGTCACTTGATATAATTCAGTAGGGGAAAGGATGTCAGGACAGGTGGATATCAAATGCAAATGTACGAATCTGGACCTTTTCCTGACACCATACACATACTGAAAGTGGATCATAGCTTTAATGTAAGAGCTGAAACCATAAAACTCTTAGAAGAAAACACAGGAGTAAAATTCTGATCTTGGGTTAGGCAACAATTTCTTATAACACCAAAAGCAGAAGTAATAAAAACGAAGATATAGGAATCATTTCCTTTTTTTTTTGCAGGTTTTGGCTGGGGCTGGGTTTGAACCTGCCACCTCTGGCATATGGGACCAGCACCCTACTCTTTGAGCCACAGGCGCTGCCCATAAGATATAGGAATTGAAATCAAAATTAAAAACTGAAACATAGTAAGCAGAGTTTCACAGATAATAGCATGGTCTCTAAAGTCAGATTATCTTAATTTAAATTTCATTTCCAACAATCACAAACTTTGTATCCCTTCACAAGTTAATTTGCTTCAATTTCCTCAACAGTAAGCTTTCAAAAGTGATTATAAGCAAGCATGTAGTAAGTACCTCCTAAGTATTAGTTGTTTACTATTGAGTCACATGGCATATCAATTACATTTTCTTTCTTGTACAACTTTTTGCCTTTTTCCAGAATTAATAATTGTCTCTAATTTTGTTTGCTTAGTTTCCTATGAAACTGTCACTAATTGCTTCCTAAAACCTTTTTACAGGCAAAAGACATTAACAGGCATTTCACAAAAAGCTCATAAACATGTGAAAAGGATCCTGATTTCATTAATAATCATAGACATAAAATTTAGAATCACAGTATAATTTCACACCCACCATACCAACAAATATATAAGAAGCAGGCATTATCAGATATTAACAAGGAATTGGGGAAAACTGGAAAACAGTAAAGCATTACCTAATAAAACTAAATTGGTGTCCTTCAATCAGGTAGTTTTACTTTACAGATAAAGTCCTGTACATATGAATCAAGACACACATACAAGAAAGTTCGAAGACATGTGTCCATAAAAGCAAAAAATAATAATAAGCAAGCTAAATGTGCATACCAGGGGAAAATACAAACTGTGATGCATTGAGACAACAGAATATGGCACAGCAGTGAAAATGAATTATATGAATTATATTAATGTAAAAAATATAAATAAATAAACACAAAAGAACAAAAACAGTATGATTCCATTAATAATAAAGTTCAAAGACAGACAAAGCTAAAGATATCTTTTTCACAGATACATGCATAGGTGGTAAACTATAAATAAAAGCCAGGGACTGATTATCATTTAATTCAAGACACTGTGGGAAATAAAGGTTCTCTCTGGGGAAAGGCAAATAAAGTGTTGATAATGTCTTATTTCATAAGCTAGGATGGACAGATGGGAATTTATCTTACTTTTCTTCTTTGAACCATACATGTATATATTAAACACTTTTCTGTATGTATATTTCATAATTTTAAAACTATAAATTAAACAACATCTTTAAATTCTGTAAAACTTCTCTTAATATGGCAACCCACTTTAAATAATCTATCAGGTCCATTTTTCACGTAGAAATTTCCATTCCTGGCACCCTCCCATTTATCTGATCCAAATGGGACTCCCTGCTGTCTGGATATGATGAACTGTAGCCATTTCACCATCCTTCTGGAAATTCCTCTTGCCTGTCACCTGTGCTGAATCCCTGATTCCCATATCCTGTAATTTTTTTTTTTTTTGGTGCATTCTCTTATTTTGATAGAATACATCTAAGACTTCCTGAGAAAGGTAAATTAGTTTTGAAACTGTGCATGTCAGAAAATGCTGTTGTCACTTTCACACAATGACTGACAGTGGGTCTAAGTATAGAAATCTTATATTGGGGACTGTTTCTATGTATATTAATTAGATACCTTGATAGATCCAACTTTGGAAATAATGGCTAAAATTACATATGTGTGAAAAATAGTATATGAATATATTTATAAATTATATGAATATGTAAAATCAAATAGTTTAAAATGATTATCTAATTACATATTATATTAATCATATATTATAAATATATATTTATTAAATTTTTTTTTACAGAGTTGTACTCTGTTGGGCTATAGTGCCAGGGTGTCAGCCTGTCTCATAGCAACCTCAAACTACAAGTTTAAGCAATCCTCTTGCCTCAGCCTCCTGAATAGTTGGGACTATAGGTACCTGCCACAATGCCTAGCTAAATTTTCAATTTTTAGTAGAGAGCCAATTTTGTTCTTGGGCAGGCTGGTCTCGATTTCCTGAGCTCAAGTGATCCTCCTGCCTTGGCCTCCCAGAGAGCTAAGATTACAGGTATGAGTCACTACTCCCAGCCTCCTTCATTCTTCTTAAATGCATAGATAAGCTGGCAAGAAAGGAACATGGAATACTCTAGCCAAAAGTAAGGTGGGAACATAGAGAGGCAGTTAGATCATTAAATCTGGATTTAATCTTGGTGGCATTTGCCAAGTCGTTGAACTTTAAGTTCTAGGGACTTCCTGAAACACACAGAAGACAACGACACAACGCCCAAGATGGGTACCCTGACTGGGAAGCCCAATAGAAAACCTTCTTCCCATCGAGCTGAGATCCGAAAGGATTGTATCTTCAGTGAAAGGGTAGAGTAGACTATTAACATTCTGCTCCCTATCCCAACCCCAGGACTAAAGAAAAATATGCCTGTCTTGGAACTTAGCATTGAGCAGACAGAAGTAGCAAAAAACAAACCAATAAAATTACCTCCCCTGATGAACACAACTTCAAGATAGTTCTCAACTTTATTTATCACTAAATACACACCATTTATACCTCCCAAGAAGTTCCAAGATGAGACTTTAAAGTGGACACAGACTAGGAATATCCTCAGGACCCCAAGAGAAAAAAAGGCAAATCCATCAACCTTCATTCTAGGACCAAGAAGTCCCACAGATAAAGTTCTAAGGCAAATGACTTGTTCTTATTTTTCTCATGTGGGGCCTTAGAATAAGTATGGAACTTTCAGATTTTGTGTTCCCTGGGTGGGATTCCCAGTGGAATGGCACCCTGCTAAAGAAGCAGGGAGTACCCTGGGTCAGAGCTGTGGGTCTGCACTGAAAGGAGTGGCTCTTTCAAGGTGAGAGAGTATGGGACAATCCCAGCAGTTATTGGGGGCATGTTTTAGCTCCAGGGAACTCCCATCTCTGTCTCTCCAAAGTAGACACTCTTCCTACAACCTAAACTGAGTTAAGAAGGAAACTGATTTGGAAAGGGTCCAGACACCAGGCCTTTGGTTGGGTAAATTGGGGGAGGGGGTTCAGACCTTCCTGTGGTTTTGAGGCACCCTTTGGGGGTACAGGTTGAGTGGAACTAGAGAACCTAGTATGAATTCAGAGCTCGTTTGTGGTTCCCAGGGAACCATTTGGGAAGGTTTTACCTTCTAGCCCTTTAGGGCATTTGCAGTGACATTTGGAATACAATCTGAGGTGCCCTGTGGTGCCTCTTTGGATTCCCATTTGTCTGATAGGCCTTCCCATTTTGTGTTGAAAACTCTTGGTACTGTGTTTGTTATTTGTGAGTTTTGTTGCAACACAGAAAAGTTCCATCTAAAAGTCTCCTTGGGAAAAATTTGGCCTAAATGCTCAACTTAGAGTTGTGAACCTGTGTCTAAGGAGAATGGTTTCATTGAAATGTAATATATATGCTTAAATGTGGGAAATAGTGGCTGTTGTATGAAACCCTAAGTGTTACTTGAACTTGTAAACATCAGGAAAAATTGAGAGCTAAAAAATGTTAAGTCTCTCCCCTCCCCCCAGAAAGTCTCTCAAGTTTTCTCCCTTTTCCTGCTAAATTTTCCTATTAATGTTGAGATAAACTCATTGTTTACAGTTTTTTATTACTATCTTATAGCTAGTGTTCTAAAGTAAAATTGATTAAAATTTTGTGTAAGTATATGTGGGTATGTGTTTAGAAATGTTTTGTATATGCCCATACATTTTATGGTTATGTCTGTATGGGTCTGTGTTTGGTAACTAAGCTGAGTTATGAAAGAGACAGTAAAGAAAAAATAGAAAATATATTTTTTTTTTAAAAATACTATAATGGGATAAAAGTAACATTTTGAAGAGGTAATGCAGACTGAGTATCCCTTATCCAAAATTCTTGGGATCAGAAACATATTTTTTATTTTTAGATAGAGCCTCAAGTTGTCACCCTGGGTAGAGTGCTACGGCATCACAACTCACAGCAACCTCCAAACCCTGGGTTTAAGTGATTCTCTTGCCTCAGCCTCCCAAGTAGCTAGGACTACAGGTGCCTGCCATAATACCTGACTTTTTTTTTTTTTTTTTGGTTGCAGCCATCATTGTTGTTTGGCAGGCCCAGGCTGGATTTGAACCTGCCAGCTCTGGTATATGTGGCTGGTGCTTTAGCTGTTTGAGCTATAGGCACTGAGCCCAGAAACATTTTGAATTTCAGATTTTTTTTTCAGATTTCAGAATATCTGCCTAGATAGTAAAACCTCCATTTTTGACAACCTCTCTACATTGACCACCTCAAGTTGACCTAATTTTTGTAGACTGGACATGACCCCAAGTACTGAAGTTAAGTTCCTTATGTCGACCACCTCTGTACACATTGATCAGTTTGTTACAGTCCCTTGAGTGGTCAATTTACAGAGGCACTACTATATATGAGCCATCTTAAAGATGGGACCCTAAACTTGTTAAACTCACATTTAAACAAAATTCATTTATTTCAATATATACCTTATACACATAGCCTGAATAAAATTTTACAGAACATTTAAAATTATTTTGTGCATAAAACAAAGTCCATATATACATACAATGAATCAACAAAAAGCAAAGGTGTCACTATCTCAACCACTCATGTAGACAACCTGTGGTTGTTTGGCATCACCAACATTCTTGACTCTGAATTTGTATGCTACCAGTAAACTATCATTTTCTTATAATTATTCATATAATTATAAGTACTTAACAGTAAAAATGATATGTAATTATACAGTAAAAACTGTGTTCAGGGTAAATAAGCAGCACACTAGCAGTACAGCCAACAATGTTGCATTTTGATTAAAAGATTACTGCACACTGCATTTTATTATTATTATTATTTTTGAGATAGAGTCTTACTTTGTCGCCCTCGGTAAAGTGCTGTGGCATCACAGCTCATAGCAACCTCAAACTCCTGGGCTTAAACAATTCTCTTGCCTCAGCTCCAAAGTAGCTGGGACGACAGACACCTGCCATAACACCCGGCTATTTTTTGTTGCAGTTGTCATTGTTGTTTTAGCTGCCCCAGCTGGGTTTGAACCCACCAACCTTGGTGTATGTGTCTGGCACTGTAACCACTGTGCTATGGGCACCTAGCCTGAATTTTATTTTTTAAGTGAGAAAAACATCAGAAGCAGCTCTGAGGGACCAGAAGGTGGGTCCCTTAGGGATGAGAATACATTCTGCTGGATAGCTTTTATAATTATTTCTTCCAAAGTCATCTGTTTCTTTAACAATGGTTTTTGTCTTAAAAGTCATTTTATTATTATTTATTTATTTTATTTTTGAGACATAGTCTCACTATGTTGCCCTCAGCTCACAGAGACCTCAAACTCTTGGGCTTAAGCGATTCTCTTGCCTCAGCCTCCAAAGTATCTGGGACTATAGGCGTCCACCACAATGCCCAGCTATTTTTTTTTTTATTTTAGTTGTCACTGTTGTTCAGCAGGCCAAGCCAGGTTTGAACCCACCAGCTCCAGTGTGTGTGACTAGTGCCTTAACAGTCGTTTTACAAATGGACATAATTTCTTATTCTGTTTTCCACTTGTGGCATTATGTTGGCACTCAAAAAGTTTCAGATACTGGATCATTTCAGATTTTGGGTTTTCAGATTAGGGATTTACAACTCTAATGATGAAACATGAAACTGCAGATTTATAAGCCTAATAAAATACAAGATTTTAAGAGAAGTAATACATTATGGTAAAACTACAGAACATTAAAGACAGTTATTTTAACAGTGCCTCCAGCCCCCGCAAATGCTAAATAACATATGCATAAATTTTCTCACTTCAGCATTAATTGAAATAGAAAAAGATACGAGGAACCCAATGGCCATAACAACAGACTAGCTGAATATGCTGTGTTACACAATGAAATATATACAGCCAATGGGGGGGGGGGAATGAGAAAGAGCTCTGTGTATGATAAGGAGTGATAGGACATATTAAAATTTAAAAAGCAGTAAAAAAGTGTTATCTTTTATATAATGAAGGGGGAATACAAATAACCAACATATATATTTTTAAAGTGCATAAATAAAAACAAAACTTATGAAAAAGTTTACTTGTAGGGCATTGGAAGGAAAAAGGGCAGAAGCTATACTTTTCCAAATATACATTGTTTTATAGTTTCAACTTTAGTTATATGAATAATTTTTGTCTTATAAATATGTTTAACAGGTTGTATTATAAAAACCAATCACCACCACCAACTAAGGGAACAGATTAACTTAATGGTATTTTAAGAACTATTCCAAGGGACTTTATTTGACTGCACATTTCTGACAGGATATACTTTTTTTTTTCTTTTGAGACAGAGTCTCACTATATTGCCCTTGGTAGAGTGCCATGGCATCACAGCTCACAGCAACCTCCAACTCTTGGGCATAAGCAATCCTCTTGCCTCAGCCTCCCAAGTAGCTGGGACTACAGGCACCCGCCACAACACTTGGCTATTTTTTTTGTTGCAGTTGTCACTGTTGTTTAGCAGGCCCAGGCCAGACTTGAACAAACATGCCAGCCTCAATGCATGTGACTGGAGCCATAACTACTGTGCTATTGGCACTGAGCCTGGTAGGATATACTTTAAAGGGAAAAAAAAAGTACTGAAAAGAAATTTTAAACAGTATTCAGTTAGTCATATTGTTGGTTTTTTAACTGGTAGCACAATATATACATATGTGTCTACATTTGTATAAGTAAGTAGTTCATTGGGAACCAAGATTTCCATTGTAAGGGAAGAGACAATTTTATAATATCAAACTAAATAACCCTGTAATCTTAATTGTGAAATGGAAATATCAATATGAACTCATGATTCCTTTTGTCTTAAGTATTCCTAGCTATGTCTATTACAAAGGCCTACAAACAATAAGCAATCTAGTAGCAATGAGTTCCTTTAAGTGCCCAGTTTGAGAGATCTAAATACCACTTCTAGCTTCTAGAGGCTGCCTATATTCCTTGGCTTGCAGGGCCTTCCTCCCTTTCCAAAGGCAGTAAGCAATGTATCTTCTTCGAATCAATCTCAGACTCTAACCTGCTCTTCTGCCTCCGTCTTTTAAAGATACTTGGTACAACACTGAGCCTACCCCAATAACCCAGGATAATCTCTTTACTTTAAGGTCAGCTGATTAGCAGCTTAATTCCATATGCAACTTTAATTCCCCTTGCCATGTAAAATAACATATTCACAGATTCCAGGAATTAGGACCTTAGCATCTTTAGGATGCTGTTATTCCACCCACTACAGGTTTTTAAGGTCTTTTATTATTTCAAAAGTCTTTTGACTTTTACATTGGACTTTTATGTTAAGTATGCATATTGAACTATCTAGGGCAAAATCCTAAGATATTCATTAAAAATCTAAAAGAACAAGTTCAGTATTGTTATAGAAAACAAGATCAATATAAAAAAATCAAGTGTATTTCTATACATTTGCAATGAATAATCCAAAAATAAAACTAAGAATAATTTCAGTTATAATAGCATTGATAAATAATCAGGAATAAATTTAATGAAAGAAATGAAAGATGTATACACTGAAAATTATACAAATTGTCAAGGAAATTAAACATATAAATAAATGGAAAAATGTCTGGCATTCATGGGTTGGAAGGTTTAATATTGTTAAAATGGCAATACTCCCCAAATTAACCTACAAATTCATAGCAGTATCTATCATAGGGTAGATATCTATCATAGCAGTATCTATCATTCAAATTCAAATTCATAGCAGTATCTGTCATAGGGTAGGTATCTATCATAGCAGTATCTACCATTCATAGCCAGCACATCTGGCTTCTTTCCAGAAATTAAGCTTATCTTAAAATTCATATGGCAATTCAAAAGACCTAAAATAGTCAAAACAATTTTTTTTTTTTTTTTGAGACAGAGCCTCAAGCTGTCGCCCTGGGTAGAGTACCGTGGCATTACAGCTCACAGCAACCTCCAACTCCTGGGCTCAAGCGAGTCTCTTGCCTCCGCCTCCCAAGTAGCTGGGACCACAGGAGCCACCACAACGCCCAGCTATTTTTTGGATACACCCGTC